>ATSW01001106.1:0-12379 GCA_000444245.1 Botryllus schlosseri
ACTTGACTTGACTCGGTGTATCAGAAATGTGGATTGACTCGTGACTCGGACCAAAATTCACGAGTCAATTTCAAGTCATCTAGTAATCGGCAGCGATAAAAATCACTGCTCGAATTGTTCGCGAAACGCTGGTGTAACCCGTGAGAGCGACCAATCAATCAATGATCGCGCGTTTTACTGAGCCTACATTGTTCTCTCACAATATATTGACCACAATCGCAGTGATCGGACCTTACAGTACAGTCATCTCCCGGTTAAGTACGCAACTTGATCCTGAGTAATTTATGCGAACTTATGTGGTAGGGCGTACTTAGCAGATATACAGCCACCTGGGGTACCAAATTCACAAATTTTGCATTTATTAACGTAGTCATTCACGGTGCGTTGCCCATGTGCGGTTTTGTATGTCATTCTTTTATGCTAGTGTACAGTACAGCACAAGTAATTTGTTGGGTACAATTTTCTCGTTCGCATGATGTCAGGTAAAGGTAAGTGTTGAAGGAAGTAAATCCCAAAGATTGGAAGTCATCGCCAAGTTGTGTGTGTATAGGGATTGTATTGTGTGCCGTCCGCTCCGAGTAGAAGACGTCTCGCAAGATAGTATGGCGCGAGTGAAGCTGCTATCCGAAAGATTTTGAAAAACCGGGAAGTTATTCGAAAGCGTTCTGCTTTGATGTCTGAGGAGACAACGACGAAGAGTTTTGAACATTATGTTGGTCGGTTTCCTGAGCTGGAAGATATTTTATATCTTTGGATTGATAGCATGTGCCGTGCAAGTTTTCCCGTCCCTCTCACTGGTCTTTGCAAAATTAAAACATCGCTCAACAATTATCGATATCCGGAGATGATTTTCAGGCATCGTGGCAGTGGCTTAGCCGATTCATATCACATCAAGGATTGCAAAAATATCTTTTTCATGGTGAAGAAGCTGGGATAGAAAAGAAGACCCAGAGCTTTTGGCTGCACCGAATGCTTTACATGTTATAATTGCACGTAGGATCCTGAAAATGTCGTCTGCTACCTACATATACCTTGCTTATGCCATTCGTATATCTCAGCAGCATCCGAGGGAAGAAGAAAGCTGAACACCGGATGTCTCTGGTTGTTTGTGCAAATGCCACAGGAACACGCAAAGTCCCATGCACATTGATTGGGAAGCCTAACTCTCCGGCCTGAACAACAAATCGGCGATTCACATGCGATTTTGGGTGACATGAATGAGGTGTTGGAAACGATGCAGACTGAAAATGACACTGACGATGACGCTGGCCCAAGCAACAATTGTGCGCCTGTCGAAAACACCATCGTTTTTCATGGCTTTGTACAACTTTAAAAGAAGGTGTCTCAAATTGAGGATCAGTTGAGTGTCCTGCCTTACCAGATCAAGCAGCAGATGCTTACGATAATCTCAAAAGCACTCTGGAATGCTTTCAGCGAATACTGTGACGGATGACGTGGGAAGCCAAGCAAAAAAGAACGCAAAATATGCGTCAAATGACTGTCCACGATATGTTCAGGCAGTGAACTTTTGTTAAGTTGACTTTCAACTTTTCCTAACATCTAGTTCACTGTTTAAAATGAATGAATTGTTGAACAAGTTGAACCCAGAATTTGTGAATAATTTTTGCGTACTTATCTGGGATGCGAACTTAAACGGGTGCGTACTTAACCGGTAGTTAACTGTAGTAAAGCAAATAGCAAATATCTAGCCTATCTCTGTTCTCTGTTTTTATCTCAACCAAACCTCTTGTTTTATTTAAATTGAATTGGAATATAGTTTATATACTCGTCAAACATTGATGCAGGTCCGAATTGTATCGCATGAATATGTAGTTTGGTAATGTATTGCATCTTATCAAATCGTTCAATATTTCCTATTCTGGCTGGTAAGTACAAACTGAGGCTATGCAATTACTTACGTAATGTAATGGTTCTTCGTATATGTGAGTGATACAAACGCCTTCTTGTTGTGTATATTTAAGAACTCTGTATTCGTTCATCGGTGCAAAATCAATGACCACTCAATCTGTGTTTTAATCAGCTGGCAAATACAATCACGTAATCGTACCTCATACTTCGAAATAGCAACTTGACTTGAATTGTGACTTGATTCATGACTTGACTTGACTCGAGTCACCTCCAAAAATCGAGTGACTTGACTTGTCTCGAGTCACCTTCGGAAATCTATTGACTTGACTTGACTCGAGTCAATATGTGCAATGACTCGAAATGACTTGTTACTGGAAGGTAGTGATATAATTTCAAATCGTGTATCAAATGTGGTTTCTAACCTGGATTCATACTCACTTGAAGCTAATATAGGGCCGTCAGTCTGTCACTGGCTGGAATGCGTGCAAATATCACTAGATCCCGGCATCGGGCTCGTAACTAAAACAGGAAGCATTAGCAATAAATTTCTATCTAGAATGCGAGCTGGCTGGCACAGGGCTCGAGCGCAGGGGTGGGTAATCTACGGCTTGTGAGTTGTGACACTGTTTTGTGCAATCCTCGAAACCCTCAAGAAAGTATTAATAAAACGCGCACTAAAAATCTAATTATTGCGGTGACTTGACTAAACTTTTACTAAATATATTTCACCATGAAAGTGATAAGTTATTGTCTTACTATATGACAGTGGTCGGGAACCTTTTTTGTCCGAAGAGCCATATTAGCCCTACTCTTTCCATCTCAACTCCCAAAGAGCCATACATGTCAATCAGCTGTTACGTCACAATTGGAAATTCGTGACGTCATGGTAGCACTAATTCGTGTGCGCCTCATTTTATCTGTAAAAACTGGTATTTATTGTTCGAAAATGAAGCTCGAAACGTGTGTTAGGTAGATTCGTCCTCAATATGTGTAGTGTAGCAGACCGCTGGTCCTTTTAAAGCTATGTCTCTGTTATGAGTTTATTACAACTATTAGAACTCCACTATCTCTTCTAGTGTTGCGCAAGCTTAGTCACCATTGTTACGCCAAACATATGTTCTAGCTAGATATTCCTACTTTTTTCGTATCGCTAGAACTTTTCAAGCCTGTTTTCTTATTGGCTCAAGCTTTACAATTACATACATTCTTAGGTGTTTTTTTTGGTATAAAAACCAACGTTTTATCTCCCCTCGAGACTTGAGATTCATCTACGAACCTGACGTAGCCTACCGTACTTATCTTCTGCAATACATCCACACCGAGTGAACTTTGAGTTAAGAAGTCCCCAGCCTAAAGACAGCAAGTCGCCAGTTCAGCTACCTATTGCTCCAGGCACGACACAGCCGTCAGTTACAGTAGAAGTATTTTATATTTATATTTTCGTTATAATTGTAGGAACGTATTTAAAGGTAACATGGGTATGATGTTGTCAGCATTGTGTGTCCTGGAGGTAAAGTAAAAGTAGAATTAGCACATATATATTAACAGATCATAGATTCCCATAGATTCAAATTTCCATCCTGTGGCAAGAATCGGCACAAGCGACTTTCATCGCTAATTTTGACAAAATCAGCCTATAAGATCTTGTGAATATTTCTGACGCGTATATTTAGTTTGTTTTAAATATACTTATATATTATCTCCATGTTTCCTAGGTCGCAATATAATTAAATAAAAATATTGCGTTTTGGAGTGCGGCCTGCGAATGCATGGATTCATATGTTGAGCCCAAAGGTTGAGCAGGTCGGGAGGTCGCAGGTTCGCAGTGTACTTCTCGTTGACTAGTTGTAGGTCGGCCAAGTGTATCGAATGCCATTGTCACCTAATCACAATTGCTTGCGCGGAGCTGATGAAACCCATTCCTATGTTTGCTGTCTTCACGACGAGGTGTCAATATCAGTGGGCGATTATGTAGATATGACGTGACGCGGGGTATTATCCAGATGGATTTTAGCGTTATCTGGAACATTCTTCAGACGCTTAACATAGTCTGTTCGAAGTGCTGGTGATGGCGTCGGAATCCCTTGGGAACGGTTATTTCGATGACGTCTTATGCGCACAGTGAAGAAAACATTCACGTTATTTGTTTACATCTATTTGACTCCATCGTCGTTTGGTGGAAGGTAGTAGGGTTAGAGCTACACTGTAGCCATACCCGGTTGTACGGACTTCTGTACTAGCGAATAGTCGATCCAGGTCAGATATAGCCTACCACATTGCAGTATCGACAATTTGTTGGTTCATTCGAATAATATAGTTTCCTTCGAGTCAAGCATAAACATCGAAAACAAGCTTGAGGTTGCACACGTTGCATCGATTTCAGAGTATGGGTCAATCGTAGCTATCGGCGGAGAAAGCCGGGAAACCTAACTTTCTATTCTCAGGGACATTATCATGGCTCGTATTCGTATATGTCGTCCGTCCATTATCCCACTGTCCGTGTTTGCGACCCTGACAATGACATTTGAAACCTGGTGAAAATTCGAAACTTTGTTATCATACGAATCATACGAGAATAACAGGCCCCGTATATTTATTAGAACAAAAGAACGATGAGGACAACTGAATTTGGCAAATGCAGGGCAGCAGGCCTGCATGTCCTGAAATACAGTATAGGCTCCCCAACATACCAAAGGTTCGATTTTTATGATTGTTGTGATTTTAGTATCTAATATGCTTTAGTATTTAGGGCTGCAGCTTTAGCCACAATTGAATCCGTCCTGTATTCAATAGCCGAGATTCACGTGTGTGACTCGATCATTATTATTTATCATATGCAGGAATCTATGTTCGGATTGCGGACTTACACGGAATCCTATTCTTTGCAGTTGTCGTTGAGAAGAATAGTCACATTGTGATAAAGTATATAGATAGTGAACGAGAATTCTTTCTGCGGAGCGTTTGCGATGGAAACCTTAAGAATGTTATCGAAAACACCGGGGAGTAGCGACTATGAAGCAGAAGTTGAGCGGTTACTAAGTTGCCCCATTTGCCTGGAAGTGTACAGCAAGCCTGTTGTTATTTTACCTTGCCAACACAACTTATGTAGGAAATGCGCCAATGATGTCTTCCAAAACAGGGGAACACCCATGGGCTCGGGAGGACGATTCAGGTTAGTGGATCACTATACATTTCCGAAGATTTGGTGAATAGAGGTAGACATCTATTGACTACCATAAATAANCCACAGTGGTTTATGTTGCAATTCGTGAAAAATTACATAACGCGCTGTAGCGTATAAGTTATATTTCATTGAATCACGAATGGGTTTGGCTTTTGTTACTTGACTGGATGCAGTTTTGCGTACAATTGTCATCTAAATTTATNTCTGGTTCCGTCATGCGGATAGAGATANCCTATGGAACAAAATAGGTGAGATGTTCGAAGCAAGACAATAATCTCCCAAATGCACANTGTAGCCTACAATTGTTCAATTTNCAGTTGAATAATATATTCTATATTCAACTAGGCATATCTACAGTCGTAATACCAATTACCAATAAAAGTAGTATATATAAATGTAGGCTAATAATAAAATTAAAATAAATAAAACAATAATAATAAAATGATAATATAGATATGTTACTCCGTTGTTATTGAAGTTCTGGGCGTCCAAGAGTCTTTATAATTGTTCAGTTTTATTGAGTACGCTGTGAGAAGGTACCAAATCAGATCACGGCTATTGGTGCGTCCTGCATCGCATCGCCAGGATAAAAGTTTCATCACGCAGTAATTACTCCGTTGTCAGCGAGAAATAATTCTTGGTTCACTACTCTCTTTCCGATTAGATGCCCGACGTGTAGATATGAAGTCATGCTGGATAGACATGGAGTTTACGGTTTGCAAAGAAATATCCTTGTGGAAAATATCATCGACATGTACCAAACAGAAAGCAAAAAGCCCTTCCGAAAGGCTGAGGTATATAATAAATTAGAAATGTAGAAATTTAAGTGAGATACGTAATCGATTTCAATGGTCCGAGATGAGACCGTCCCCCACAAATTTTGTTCCCGACACTGATACGCTGATAAGTGTTGATAACTCATCATCCAGCTAACTCTAAAGAGAACCACTGAATTTCATTCATTCAAAGAAGTCTCTAAAGACACAAATGTGATTTTTAGGTTCTCATGTGCGACGAACACGAGGAGGAAAAGGTCAATATTTTCTGTATCTCTTGCCAAAAACCCACCTGTTCCCTCTGCAAAGTATTCGGCCAGCATCGCGACTGTACTGTATTAACGATGGACAAAGTCTACAAAGATCATAAAGTAATTATTTTCAATGATTACATTTCAAACTTGCGTTTTATACAATATTCGAAACCACCCTCATACAGTCCGAGTTGAGTAGCGCTATATCCATGCTGGTTGCCGGCAACGATCGCCTTCAAACAGTGATATCATCTACAGAGCAAACCGCAGTAATGGTCGAGGTATGTTAGTCTGCCTACACTTGAGTCTTTCATACAGGAACTTGTGATGCACGTCTGTAATTGCATTAGGAGAACAGTAAAAAAGCCCAGAATGAAGTCTCAAGCTCTTTCGATCAACTGTATGCCGTATTAGAACAACGAAAGCAAGCCATGCTCAGTCAAATAAAGGCCGCATCACAGGAAAAATCCGAGGTATGCTACTAACCAGCACTATTTGCGTGCAGCAATATACACCCAGCGTTTCATCCATGATTATATCGCTTTTTGCATTCTGTGTTGACATATTACTGTTTAGATACTCCAGTCAATGTTATCAGAATACGGCATCCAAATACAAGCATCCAGTAAACTTGTGGAAGAGGCATTAACGATGCTGGAAGAGCCGTCCCATTCTCAATTTCTCTTGATTAGTAGAGATTTGATCAACAGGTATCTAATGATATTAGAATAATTGTCATTGCGTGTATAATGCTGCGAATAAGTAGTAGAATATCAACAACCTGCTTGCGAACGAGCTGTGACACGATCCGTGTTAATCCTATAGACGAGGGATAAATCCCCTATGCCTGTCTGGATTAATGACCGCAAGAGACGTGGGTTTTTGGAATCCCGACTAGTCGACTAATTATTATACCAGATTGACTTTGAAGCTATACTGACCTCTACCTTGCTTCGAAGTTCAGCGTCATTGCGGTGTCATCACCTATAATAAAATAACCAATACACCGCGAAAACAATACAGGCAAATAACGCATGTCGGCGACAGTGATAACTCTTTCGGGAATTGCTGCCCGTCATGAAACACAGACATCATGACCATTATCACATTATCGTCATCACCATTTCGTTTAGGGTTACTAGTACTGCTCGTGATGCGGAGGTCCCGAAACCACCACAGCATATTCAAAACGTAGACGAATTCTCAATCAATTTGACGGAATACGTGGACCGTCTCAAACAAATCAAGTTCGAGAGCGATGGTGAGCGAAATATCCCAACAGCAACAACAATGCTTTGCTTATAGATATCACCGGTAACAGATACGGATTATTCTGATATATCATCAACCCTGCGCAAAGAGAGTAATAGAGCGGTGGGTGGTGAAAACGTGGGTGATGTATTTCAAGCAAAATTGCTGCTGAACGAGGCAGGGAACGCGGAAGAAGCAGTAGCAGCGGCAAGGGTCACAAAAACCGACAACGACGAAGACGATGACGTGCCTTCCACCTCCACTGCTTTCAAGTCTGATAGAGAAGGCGATCGCAAAGAATCATACGGCGGTGCGTATATTCCCCTCGCTTGAATTGGATATAACTGCAATAAATTTTCCGATTTTACAACAGATTGTGCTGGGTTGGATAATCTTGATGCTGACGTGAAAGCGATTGCTGAACGCTATCTGAGTGGCCGGGCGTCGAGGCGTAGGTCTCACGCGTGTCCCCAGGGAGAAGGTTTAGGGGCGAGCGAAGGGCGGGGAAACAGCTTTAGTGACGAGGTGGGCTGTCATACGTAAATTCCATCCATTCAAAAAACACATTCATCCTACGAATTTTCATCGCATGCTTGTGATCCTCCTACATAAATATCTCCTACATTAGACTCGTAACCACTATCCCCCGTTGTGTGTGGTTGTTGAAGCGAAAGGTATTTGTACTTTTCGGAGTACTAAAGTAGATTTTGCTTGTTTTCCCCTTGCTAAAGTGGTTATGATTTAAGATTTCTTCCACTTTTACTCGGCATTCTTCAGTTCTCAGGGCAAAGCTAGATGTAAAATACTTACTTTTTCACTCACTTAGAAATAGTTACTTCTACTTGTACTCGGGTATAATTTAAGACGTTATTTCTGCATCTACTCGAGTATCAATGGTGACTACTTTGACCACGTTTGAGGATTGAGACATTCGGTCCGAGGTATTCAATTACAAATTGAGGGATTTCGAATTTTCGGAGTACTCAAGTGCATTTTGTTTACCTGCCTCACTTACACAAGCATATAGTTCTGTTTTTAGACTAAATACCTTACCAGATTTTGTCGCCCAGTCACCTTTTGTAGTTTATATTTTGTTCGGTAGGATATAGTACGTCACTCTTTTGAGTGAATTGTTATTACAAGCGGTAGATGTAAACACCCTATTAAGCATAATGACTACTTTGACTATCAATGACTACTTTGACTATCTCCGCGTTGGGCAGTACGTGCCTACAAAAAGAGAATTGGACTGACCAATTGATAAAACAGATGTTTAATATACTCTGGTCTATTCTACAGAAATGCTGTCCGCTGCATATTCTAGTCTATTGTACAGAAATGCTGTCCGCTGCATATTCTAACCTGTTCCGCACGGTTCCAGAATGTCATGTGACATGCATTTAATTCATTGCAGGAATCGTTGTGGCAGAATTTCTGAGAATGTTTGCGTTGTCATCTTCCGAAAAATCATGGGCTCCTTCGTCATGCATGCTATTCTTCACTCTGATCGTTTCTCTACTCTTTATACATATACATACGAATTACTGCACTGTTTATTGCGTCAGAAAGAGAATATATGTGTTTATCTATATAGTTACCGCAACCTTGACGCATCCCGGCCAACAAAATAGAGTGGGTCAGTTGGAACATTTCACCATAACATTGCTTTGATGTGAAATACAATGTTGTAGCTGTAGCTGACCTG
Organism: Botryllus schlosseri; assembly: GCA_000444245.1. Taxonomy (NCBI): domain Eukaryota; kingdom Metazoa; phylum Chordata; class Ascidiacea; order Stolidobranchia; family Styelidae; genus Botryllus; species Botryllus schlosseri. Next base: position 9,040 of record ATSW01001106.1, read on the forward strand.
CCATTCTGCTTTCAGAATACGACCAGAAGTAGAAATTGTCATCATTCCTGATCTTAATCGATCGATCTATTGATATAACCATGGATACCATTCTAGCTCGCAGTGTGGCTATATGAAATTGGAGGATGGTATTGGAATTTTGCGAATAACGTGAGGTCAGGGAAGACTAAGCGAGCTAAATTGGCAGTACGTTAAAAATAGAAATTCGAATGGGTCAAGAGACACTTCGGACCAAGGCGACTCGCAAGGCAAAATCAAAAACTTCGTCTCGGACATATGGCTTCGGAAATTTCGTGCCGTCGAAAACGATACGGCTTTGTTTTCTTGACCTCCCATCAGGATTGTCGCTGTAGTAGAAAGATATTGGATTCGCCCAGACGTAGGTCTACCAAAAACAAATTGCCTTCGGGATGAAGAGAACACGATCACGAATTGGTATTTCTTTATGGGGCACATCATTTCCCTTTGTTGTTCGCATGTGTATACTGTAGCGCTCAGATTACATATGACACTCCTATATTAAAATCGAAAATCAACTCGCATTGGACCGCGCGGAGCGCGAAGAAAATTTCAAGAATAATTTAAACCTCTCATTATATAGGGAGTCAATTCGTAAATTCAATTTGCATATTGACGGCCGCCAACATATCCTAATGGAATTCAGTGTCGACGGCCGCATAATGTTCCTTCTACTGCCGCAGATGAAAACTGTGTCATCGTAAAGCTTAGTCTCGTTCTTGGCAGGGGTGGGCCATTACACGTCAAGGCAATATGTCCATTCATATCAGCAAATTCTTCCTTCGTGAAATGAATGATATTACCATCGCCGAAGCCGTATCAGCTATAAGTGCGTAATAGTGATATTGGGCACAGGAGAATAGCTTACTGTGAACAACAATATGTTCAATTTCAGCATTTCAAAATGCTTTACTAAGCGTTCTTCCAAAATTTCAAATCGGGTCGCGGGCCGCGTGTTGGTGACCCCTGAATAAAGCATATAACACCACAGACGCATAGACGTTTGGTGGAAACGATCTTACTAGTCGCGTTTACGATGACAAACAACTGCAACTGAATTATTTACGTCAGCAAGCTTCTGAATAATACAAAACATAAACATCGGTGTCGCCACAAACTATAGATTAGAATTTAATTGCTTGCAAAAATGGTACGTTTTGCGCTCCACCATGACAATCTCATTCCAACTGAAATTTATTGAAGGAAAGGGCCACGTATATCAATACCAAAGTGCACGATAGGCCTGGAGTCGGACGTCGCGGTTCTCATAAAACCCAGGAACCACAGCTGTAATGGTTGTGCAGGACTGCAAATAATAAATACCGGATTAAATAGTATTTCAGCAGTGTGAATTATCAAATCTGTAGGCAGACATATCAAATAAGTCTCAACATAAACATTTGGCAAGAATGCGAATGCACATCACAAAAACCATGACTTAATGGAAAATTTATAGTAGGCTACGATTGTTTCAATAGTATGCGCAGTGTGCACCCATATTCAAAATTTAGGGCGATGAATCCAGTGGTATTATGAATATTATGATGCTTCAATTGGTGTGACGAAACGTATAGCGGTTTTGTTGTACCGACAGAGTCTACTGCGGTCATTGCTGGAGAGACGACGAAGTTCCCACAATAGTAGTGAGGATGTCGATTCCGACGGCAAGGAAACTTTAAAATCTTTGCTCAAGCAAAAGTCTCTATCCTCGCACTGTACGGAGGACGTTGTCGGCGACGTAAATCATCCGAAGGATTTCGCGCGGATAACGAACCACGAGCCTTCCTCGCCCCGACAACGTAAAGTTCTGCGATTCCACACAGACGCTCAATCTTCAGTCGACAGTGACATTTCCGCGCCAGAGCACTCTACAACGACTGCTCGGCGCCCATCAAAGAGGCGGCAGCGATCATTATACACTTCGCATCGACGAAGGACTTGGTCGCACCTTCTGGACAAAAAGCCCTAATCCTTTGCCAAAAATTGTGTAATGTGTATGCAAATACATACGCGTATACTTGATATACTTGTATAGCCTATACCGTCCCTTCTATCTCCTTAATTACTTTCATGATGTTTCTACATCAGACTATCTGGACATATTGAAAATAGATTTCCCGTGAATTACATGGTGCGAGGTTTCATATATATCTATGTCTATATAAATATTCGTGTATATTTAAGGTGGGAGATGATAATTTCGCGCCGAAAAGGAACTGTGACTATTTTGAGGGCTCCAACCATCCCATATCGATATACGTTGGCTATTTCGGGTGGTAATCGTCTGTATAGGCCAGTGGTTCCCAACCTTTTTCCACCCACGTACCATTTCGAGGTTTTATGCAGTGCTCGCGTACCACCTACAACCACCATTTATGACGTCATAATCACGTATTTGACCCATGCGAGGTGTAATAACAAATTTTATTAAACTAGGCATTATCAGCAAGGGTTGATGAGATGCATGGAATTATTTTTTCACCACCAGTCACAAGAAGAACAACAACATAATGAAATAAAAACAAACAACATAAGTTCATTTGTTTAATGCAGGGGTGGCCAACCTTTTTGCTATTAACAGCCGCATTTCGAGTAGTCATGTAGCCTACGGCCGCATTCCAGGACATAGTTCGTAATGAACAAACTGGATGACAAATACCCATTTTAAACTGTCCATGTCCATTTTCGGTGAGCTCCAGACTAACCTCTTTATTCATATCGGCGTACGTACCGAAATTGCGGTGGTCCTGTTATGAATGGATATTTTGGTTTCGTAATGGTCGCGCAAGGCGCGAAAATTTTTCAGATTCACGAATGAATTTTGTCATTAGTATTCGTAGTTTCACAAATTACTATGAAATATTTATTCTTTCTCAGCCAATGTGATCAGATTCTCCGGTAAAGTTGATGGACGGCGTGTTTCGAAAATTTAGGGCATTAGTTATAAAAGTGATTATGTGTCTTCGAGTGGACCAAATGTAATCAGTCACTTTGTTGAATACTGCTATTTCCTGACCTCCCATCAGGATTGAGGGTACATTGGAAAGATATTAAAATCGGCCAAACGCACCATAGAAACGAATTTCTTTGAGAAGGACACGATTCCAAGTTGGTATTTTTATCTGGGGCGCATCATTTTTCGTTGCTGTTCACATCTGTACTATGGTGCTCAGGATGCAAAGGACGCTACTACATTAATATCGAAAAAATGAAGTCACGTGGAATCGCGCACAGCGCGAAGAAAATTTCAAAGTTAATCAAAATCTGCTAAAAATTTGGGAGTAAATTTGTAAATTCAATTTTCATGTCGACGACCGACAAC
>ATSW01001107.1:0-12224 GCA_000444245.1 Botryllus schlosseri
GAACCCTTCGCTACAAAGACGAGTCAAGACGTTCATTTCGATTTAGGCCTATGCGCGACAAATGTTACATTTCCGCCAAGGCGGTATCACAACAGTGAGTGCAAATATCTCCTTCACGGAGAAGAAAGGCATTTTCAACTCCTTGATTTTCTCACATCATTGTGAAAGCGCTCTAACAAACAGAATTTCATCCGCACCGTGAATTAGAACCTCCGACAACGTATCTGCCCTGATTACGGTCAACTGAGGCTGTTGTCTTGTGTGCGGACAATCTCCATCCGCTAATATTTAGGTCAACGTATTGACAATCTCTTATCCAGCTGTTGCTATAAGGTGTTGGCTCTGAGCAATGGGAAAGTACGAATGCAACTAGGTGGACTAGCTATGCAGTTTGTCAACCAGATTGATGTTTCAAATATTGACTGAGTCAATGTTATGATGCGATCACGATATCCCAGGTGCGAGGTACGAAACGCTTAACAGAATCGGTTGCGTTTTATTGGTGGAATCGAATGCCATCACTGGTACTATTTTCAAAGTGTGCCACGTCTATGATTCGGCCCTTGCTCGGTTTATTTCTACTCATATACGACACATGTCAACCCATTTTTATCGCTTTAACTTTTTTATGTTATCTTCCATAACTTTTCCTTCAGCGTGCCTACTTCTTCTTTGAGTCGCCTAGGCCCGGGTGAGTGTCTGAATTCTAAGACTGCTCCAAGCCGTTTAGACACCTTCCTATCATTTATTCATTCATTCACTGTATCGCAATCTCGTGGTGTTTTGAAATGATAACTTTCAGTGTCATCACGAAAGTGAACCCCTCCTAACCAAGACTTTCAAATATACTGATATCTGAATTGCTTTGCTCCCATATACAGCCGGATAGATCGAATATTTATGACCATGAACACATGCCCAGTGCCACATGACTGTTTATGAATATGGCAAAGCGCGCACGCATCGTGCATTTCTGGCCGTAGACTGACGAACTTAAATGCCTCAATAACGACTGCCCGCTCGTATGCTCATATAAGTTAAACGACAGGATGTCAATTTGCTGTTATGGTCTTTCTTCTCTGCAGTTCCGCAATTACGAAGTTGCATTCGCAACGTGGACAAGTCACAAAGAATCAGTTCACGATGGGAAAGCCACAATTTCAGCAATGGAAAATTACCGAACCAACAACACCCGGCCAGGTTGTCTCTTTATGAAGAGCCGCGCGTTCTCACTCTTTCCTATCGACACGCGCGAACGGCGTCAGCTGATCTCGCGATTATGACAGAACACACCTAGACACCTACTCTCTTTTGGGCTATGATGTAACAGATGCGTATGTCATCTTTTCCAGTTGGTGGAGAAAAGCTGTAAGGCGCGCGCCATGACTCGCGCGGAAGAATTGCCAGATGTAGATTCGGCGCGCGAGTTTTACGCAAAGTACGAGCCGAAAGAGATTATCGGGACTGGAGCGAGCAGCACAGTGAGAAGATGCGTTCGTCGTACTACCAGCAAAGAATACGCGGTCAAAATTATAGATTTAATCGGAAACGGGGAACTTGTTGGCGAAGATTTACGAACGGTCACGCACAATGAGATAAAGATCTTACGCATGGTGTCTGGCGAGATGCATATTATCGAACTGGTTGATGTCTTCGAGACGGAAACTCTCATGTTTTTAGTATTTGAACTTTTACACAAGGGAGAACTGTTTGATTACCTCACGGAGGTCGTCAAATTTAATGAAAAGCAGACGCGACAGACAATGCGTGCCTTGCTCGAGACTGTAGCGTTTCTTCACCAGCAAAACATAGTTCATCGCGATCTCAAACCGGAAAATATACTCTTGGATGATGATAAACAGATTCATCTCTCTGACTTTGGGTTTGCAGTCGCTCTTGAACATGATCGGCAGCAGTTGAGGCAATTATGCGGAACACCGGGATATATGTCACCGGAAATGCTGAAATGTGCTATAAATGAACTGAACCCTGGATATGGTAAAGAGGTGGACATGTGGGCGAGTGGGGTGATCATGTACACGTTACTAGCAGGAGTTCCGCCTTTTTGGCATAGGAAACAGATGGTCATGTTTCGAAGAATCATGGAAGGAAACTATTCATTTCCAAGCCCGGATTGGGATGATATCTCAAGCTGTGCGAAAGATATCATAATACAACTTCTCGAAGTTGATCCCGACAAACGGCTTACTGCAAAAGGCGCACTAAATCACCCATTTTTTCAACATGTAGAAGATGGAAATCGATATTTCAGTCAAGGTTTTAACCCGAGAAAAAAATTTCGTGTAGCAATATGGACGGTACTAGCGGGCGTTGTAGTTTCCAAATTGAGTCAAAATGTGAAAAAAACAATGTGTGTTATCATAGGCAAAGATCCTTACTCTTCGAAAGCTATTAGAAAATTGATAGACGCATCATCTTTCTCTGTCTACGGTCACTGGGTTAAAAAGAGGGCTGATCAAAATCGTGCAATGCTATTCAAAAATCACCTCTGCTTCAACAAATTTTAAGATCCTGATTTTTAGACACCATACATTTTTGGCACCTCGTAAAGTGGCCGTAGAGTGTAGACACGACTTGCACAAGAACAAGTGTGTCTTTTAAGATCATATACGTTTGATTTTTAAGCGAAAGTCTGTAAAGCAAGGACCTTGTCAAAAAAAATCTCCAAACAAAACTACAATGTGATGAATTCTGTTGCTTTACCTGCACTATCACCGGTTGGCTCTTGCCTTCTAATGCTTTCCTATCCTAGGATAAACATTTACATACACAAGTCACAGCGTGGTTATCATTTACAAGACCTTGGACTAGTCTGCAGATTCTTCAATAACTTTATGCACTGGTTGTAACTACTGTACTGTCCATTCATGTCAGATCCTTCTTGAAATGTGAATATTTTTAATGATGTCTTCTTTATCGTTGATATATCACAATATCAAGACTATTTCGAAGTATTTGCAATGAAAACACGTTCTCTTGCTATATGAAAAGACATGAATCGGTATATTCGGTAGACATTACACGAGAATTTGATTTAGTTCGTAGATCACCACATCACCAACCAGAGTTGTGGTTCCTAGCCTGCGGGTAAGTAATGGCCCAAACGGGACAATTTGACCATTCAGGTGGGATAATTGGGTTACATTCCAATAAAACGCAGCATTTTCCTTTCACTTTGTGCAGACAACATTTTCCTCACTTTGTGCAGACAACATTTTCCTCAAGACCATGCACGTCCTTTGTAACATAGTGCCCTGGTGTATCACATGCATCAATAACAGCTGTTGGTATTGCAGTCTCCAACAAGTCAGCGCAAGAGCTGAGTACTATTTGTATGCTTCGAAATTGGTTTTTCAAAATATCACTGACAGTCCTTACAAAAACAGCAGATGGTGTGTTACTTGTGCAGACACATGACATTTGGATTGATAGCNATTAGCATCATCAAAAATTTTATCTGCAAGTTTGTAGATAAGTTTCTAAAGCATTGTAGTANTTGAAGAGCTTCTTGGAGGTACAGAACTTCAATACAAAATTGAACAGTATAGTATATTCATATTGAAATTAACCCGAAAATTTACAATTGCNGTAATTGCTGGTATCAAGTGTGCTTTAACAATGCAAGTNTACCAAAGACTCGGCAGCGACAGATTCTCGATGTCAGGGGTTGCCCAACAGTTGATCATGTGACTTTATAGCTCCGAACNCNAAAATTGAACGTTAACCCACACAAGTTCAAGTGTCGCATGCNCATATGTATCTCACTGCTGTAAAGGAAACACCAACAAGCAACGTTAGGTTTTGACCTGGGGCAGATTCAAAATGACAATAATATTTACAAAGGAAGACTGAGATACACTAGCAAAAAAGACTCACCTTCAACTTCTCCGGTTAGCAATGCAATATTCCGTAATCTTTCATGAATTCCAGGAGCTCATTTGTTGTATAGAAACCAACTACATTAGAGAGTATTGATTCTCTACATAGATTTGGAAATAGGTAACAAGAATCCTTCAATGAAGTGTCGCCAGACATGAAAATAGTAACAAGGAGACTGGATTTTTGATCATCACATTAGCCAAAATGTGNGGTGATCATCATGAATACAANGCTCATGATTACCCAAAATGAAATTGCCTGAAGCCAGGATTGTAACNAAGTCAAAAGGTTACGAGTCACAAGTCAATCTTTTCTAGTTTTGACTCGAGTCATTCTCAATTCACCAACGAGTTGGGGAGCAGAGGGTCAAGTTTGAGTCATGTGTTCTGTTTCGGGTTTTAGTCATGTTGAACCCTCTTTTTTTCAACTCTGCCAGGGTGATATTGAATGCCCCATATTCATGCTACAGTAATTCTCACTATTGAGTTTCTGGCTCCATTTTTCAAGTAGGCCTACAAGCAGGCTACTGATTGATGAAATACCAACAATGTGGTAACTTTACGATTTGAAACTATAATGAAATGCCAGTCATGGCTGTCCGAGTCTCAGGTCATATGACTTGGTCGCGTCATTTTCCGTATTTCTAGAAGTCAAGTCATCAAAAAATCGCAACTCGAGTCATTACAACCCTGCCTGGACAGCTGGACCTTGAGGAATGTTTTAGGACCAAGAACACCAAATCTATTTCAACTACCAGTTACTATATCTAATCTCATTGTCTATAGTATACTCTCTTATCCAAAACAACATGATCACTAATCAGGGTTCCCCATGAACATATCAAAATTTATGGCATCTATAATCGGTTTAGGCACCTTTACTAACCTACTTATGCTAATCTGCAAACCTTTACGGAACTCAAGTTTTCGCCGAGTTACGAAAACAAAAATCTACGACAATACAATACACATCCAACTGCACATTAATACATTACCAAAAATTTCTGGCGCACGAAATTAACTGTGTATAACGGGATGCTAAAACAGACTGGCCCAGGGCACCTTTAGTGTTCCTTGGAACACCGGTTAAGAACCACTGATTTCGGGTACCATGGGAGCCCCCCCTAACCATAACCCTTTCTTCCCCCACATTCATTACCCATCACAGGATTTATCATCGGTTGCGTCACGTCTCAGATTGTTGCAAATTCATTTTCAGCCGCGCAATAACTTGTCGAGCCTGCTGCGATTTTGCTCAAAATATTTCGGATGGATACTAGAAACAGCTGTTACATGACGTCACTGGCGTACACGTCACAACGTCATGCCTGGGTGCACGCATGAATGAAGTTAGATGAGCCCAAAGTCACTCAACTGACTTTGGATGAGCCGAGCTCGTAAGCACTGACCTGTATAGAACTGCTAAAACTTCAGGACTCTCATAAACAGAATGGCCGTCTGAGATGGAATATTTTACTGTGCACTTCGGGTTTATCAGCAATTTTTATCACTTCAATACACCACAAACATGCAATACAATGCAAACTCGATTTAATTGCCAAATTGCCAATGGCCTACTGATAGATTTCAATACAACAGATTGTAATAAAATATATATTGAGCTCGAAGACTTTTCGGGTGCTTCGATCTTTCTCTTTTCAAGAGGTAACGAACCACGAACCAACTATTGAAACCTACTAAAACAAAATTAAATAGTATATTCAATTATTCATATTGAAATGAACCTTTCAAGAGGTAACGAACCACGAACCAACTATTGAAACCTACTAATACAAAATTAAATAGTATATTCATATTGAAATGAACCATTCATTTCAATATGAATAAACTATTTAATTGTATATTGAAGTTCTGTACCTCCAAGAAGCTCTTCTAATACAAAATTGTTGCTGCTTTTGTTGGAGTAAAAATTTGTTTGCAAAAATTCAATTTCTCATGTGATATACAACCGCTATTCCAGAATCATTTCAAGATGAGCTGCTAGATAGAAATGAGTAGAGACTGGACGTTATATGTTCATTAGAAATCTGTTTCTCAATTTTGGTGCCACATCAATCAATCAATCAGGTTTATTAATATTTTCATCATTTCAAAACGTCACAAGACTGCGATACAATGAAAAGATAGGAAGGTGTCGAAACAACTTGGAGTAGCCATTAAGATCAGACACCCACCTTAGCCTAGGCGAAGTAAATAAGAGGCATGCTCACTGAATGAAAAGTAATGCAGAGAATATATGTTGCGATCATACCCAAAGATGTCGCCGGAAGCGTTATTATTACTTTCGCCACCACCTATCTTTGTGGAAATGGAGTTTCGGTAGGCTACTTGTTGGTATCAAATCGACGACGCGAATTTCATTAAATGCGGGGGTCCGTGACGGTCCAAAAGGGTCCGCGAAGACAAAAAAGTCGAGGACCACTGGTATAGAACAGTGGTTCCCAACCTTTTCAGACACGCCCCCCTTTATGATAGTGAAAAAATTCGCGCGCCCCTTATCGTCACCTTGCTATCTTTTCATTGTATAATGTATCGCAGTCTTGTGATGTTTTGAAACGATGAAAATATTAATAAACCTGTGATTGATGATATCACAAAATCCAACCGGGATACTAGCAACCTCAACAGGTTATTGTTTAATGGCATGGAAGGTTATGACTGCTAATGAGAGAATTATAAAAAATATGAAATTTGGTCTCTATAAAGAGAAACACGCGTGATTTGGAAGTAAATCGCGCAGAGCGCGAAAAAATTTTCAAGTTGAGCGCTTCTTCGCGCCCCCTTCAGATGCTTTCACCCCCCCCCCCATGGGGGGCGTCCCCCAGGTTGGGAACCACTGGTGTAGAATAGTTCCCATTTTCGATTCAAGATGACACAATAAAAAAAAATGAAATATTCGAAAATACTTGTTGGAGTCTGACTACGTCGTTGAATATTCTGAATGAAATGCTGGGCGGTACAGAGCATGTCTCTTCTTTTCATGGCCAAGTTGTTTCGACTCCTTCCTATCCTGTATCCCTTTTTGTGGGGTGTATTGAAATTCTATTCATAAACTGATACTGAATCCTATATTGCAAAATGGTGTGGTCCGCGGTTCACCTAGATATTTGTATGTGTTGTCATTTCGTAACGACGTAAATTAATGCCTAGGCCTATCGTAAATGCAATTTGGATCCATCTTGCACAGCTCTTCTGCAATTAGAAATCCACGTTCACTAGTCAGTGTGTAGCCTGGAATTATTCATTCCCAAATACTTTTCGGAAGTTTTATTCCCAAAAATCGAAATTTGACGGAAGGAAAGGATGAAGTTTATTTTTGTCCTTGAATTTTTTTTGCGGCATATACACCGACTCACGATACACATACACACGATCTGTGCATACGCATAGGCCTACCATGGGTGCATGATGCGCATATATGCCGCTGGACATTGGACACAGCACATACTATAAGAGGCTCGTCGGATAAATTAAGCAAGGAGCTGGAGACCATTCAATCAATTTTGATACACAATGGGTATCCCAATCCCAATCGGTTGCTGTAGGAAGAGCATCCTGGAGACAGTGGACATCACAGTTGTGAAGTTGTGTATTATTTGTTTCCCGGCAAGTATCTTGAACGATCATTGGTAGCGCATATAGATCACGGGCGGATGTACTCGGGTATCAATAATACTGTGCATGTGCTTGTGCAGTGATATGGCTGCTCAGTGCTCAGGTCATTTACTCCTCAAATTTCTTTAGCGTCATGTTCCTTTGTTCTAATATTTTTTTATAGTTGTGAGTGCGGTCAAAAGCTTCCTTACTTAATATTTGTTTTTTCGTTATCTAGCGAGTGATGTTTTGTTCTGAGTTAAGCCATAGTAACAGTAAGCCACGTCTTCTATGAAGCAAAAATTCTCCTTTCATGGTGTAGCTGACTTGAACTATTCACAATAGTCCACATTAGCATACGGTACAATTTTCTCTTCCTTTCTCATGCCCGGAGTGTGTTCAAGCCTGTCTGACACCCAGGAAGCAAGCAAGTCTGGAGGATGTTCTAGTCTGTTTAACGCCCAGATAAAAAGGCTCTGGGGGTGTTCGAGTCTGTTTAACACCCAGATAGCAAGTCTGTTTAACATCCAGATATCAAGTCTGGCTAACGCTCCGGTGTCAACACTGGAATGGGCTCGCTTAAGTCTGTTTGTCATTCAGGTGTAACTGGCCCCCAATCGATAAATTGTGCATTATTGCAACATGGGGAGAAAATATTATATATTTCGTGACAGGCCTAATTATTTCATAAGACACGGGAAAACAACACTCAAAAACAAGGTCATTACACTCTGATGCAGTGTCTGACTAATTGATACATTATAATCAATATATATTAAACACAAAGTTATGATGTATTGGATGCTCACAGGAAAGTGCGAAAGTACCCTTCAATAAATAACTTCTATTGACAAGATAGGATATAATAGGCTACTAGGATGTGGGAGTAGAGCTCAAGTCTGGATACAAAGCTGACTGACAATGCTTTGGCCAGTGACGTCGAAATTCACCATTAAAATACAGAAAAATCCAAAGGCATATCGGTAGTCCAATGAAAACTAACGCACCTAATAGCTTCAACTTGATATGTGAATGCTCATGCATGAATGTCGTCCAAATGATTACAATAAAAAGACCTCCGAATTCACGGCCATGCTCATTCTGAATTAGCCACTGGAAGAAATTTTCTGCTGTGTCAGAATGCTGATGCAATGTCCGTGCTAATGCAATTGTAGCAACAAAGTTAACGCACATATCAACGTATTTCAAAGCTTTCCAGTCCGTGTTTCCATGTTTGATTGCTACGGCGAGAGACATGAATGCTGGTATTGCATAAATTAATATCCAAAATGCAGAATCAGGATCATTATGTTGCGCATATGCAGACATCAAGAAGAAGATTCCAGCAGTAAGATTCAGAATTCTGAATCCATACACGAGTAGATTTGAATTCATAGTCATAGGTGATGAAATAGCTGTGAACATTACCGAGAAACAATATTAATTCTTTATAATCACATATTCAAGTCTAGAATTATCCCTATAATAAATAACGCAACTGACAATGCAGTGCAATTTGTTGAGATTGTCATCATTTAAAAACACCACAAGATTGAGATACAATTGAAAGATAGGATGGAGTCGAAACGACTTGAAATAGTATTGGAATCAACATGAAATTGCCAAAAATGATATTAGAGCATAGAACCCAATTATATAAGATAAGGTATGTATCATTACCAAGACAAAAACAATCACATGGTTAACAGTTTTATGTGCTACTATATAGGCCTACTTACATCACCTGTCGGCATAAAATATCACTGACATTTAGTACAAGACTAATAAGAGTAGCCCTACATAAGACAGTCATAAGTAGCTACTTTAAATACCTGGAGTTCATCATGGAAATGAGCAACACATCGGGCAAATGCCTAAAAGGTAAGAATCTCATTCCCTGTACTTCAACACTTAAGTGTTTTTCAAACTTATTTGGTGTTTTTCAAACTTATTTGAGTAGGTAACTCAACTCCAAAACTCTAGGCCAAGATGGGTGTCTAATTAAAACACTATTCCAAGTCGTTTCATTACCCACCTATCTTTTCATTCAATCTCAATCTTGTGGTGTTTCGTTTTCATGAACTATTTTAATAAAGCAATTGCAGCCAAGTAGCTCAATCTCGCTTCAATCCTTCTCGTTTATGAACTATTAAATCAGCCACACTTGCACAAATCACCCAACAAAAACATTTCGCTGGAGCAAGTCATAACATCCCTGTTTGCCACAACGGCGGACCAGTTCGACTTGAAAGGCAGCAAGCAGAATCTAACAAGCTATTCGCAAACATTCGCGGCGAAGGTTTGTTGCAAGATTCTTGTTTACAAGCAACAGGGTTACTAACTAGTCTCAGACCCCTCAGATACAGCCTTATTTGGAGTATAGACTATCATCATCATCATCATATTCCGGACTTTACAGGGTGTCTTCGAAAATATATTAACTATAGAGTTTCTGACACTTAAGAGATATTCAGAATATCCCATAATTACAGATAGAAAAATATCTAAACGTCCAAGTACGGACTGATGTTCATCATTGGTTTATTAGCAATTTTATCAGTTCAATACACCACAAAAAATGCGATACAATGAATAGACAGGAAGATGTCGAAGCGACTTGGATTTGTCAATGGAATCGGACACCCACCTTGGCCTAGGCGTAGTAAAGAGGAGGCATGCACACTGAATGAAAGTAAAGAATGTTACAGTGTGGCTACAGTTACGCTCACTCTCTTCATTCGCCTGGCCTTTCAGTAAGGCCTTTTTGTAAAGACGCAGTGAGAACGGCTATACGCAGTGGAGAAGAAGCTCAGATAAATCTCCGAATCCTCGAAATATGCAACAGCTGAGGGAACTGAAGACGGTTGACTACCCGCAGCCAGCCAACAACCAGCGCGAATCTGACATGTAGATCTCGCCTACCGAGCGACACATGCCGCTTTGATTTTGGTCGCTTTTACTGTTATATCATTGCTATTTACAACGTAGCTACGTTGTAAATTGCTGTGGTTATATTATCCTTTCTTAAATCCTGTGTCTCTTATTTACATGATGTATGCCTAACAGGGTGAGTCGTTTTGGCAACCTCCTATCTTTTCATTATATCGCAATCTTGTGGTTTGATGAAACTTTTAATAAAAAACGGACTTGGAGACATGTCCATAGTGCAGGGGTGGGCAACATACGGCCCGCGGGCCGGATCCGGCCCGCGAAGGGATTTTGTCCGGCCCGCGGACAGTTTTTCGTCTTACATGATAATGTGGCCCGCCGGCCCCAGTCTTCTGAAATTCACGACTACTTACTTACATACATCAAATATTAATGACTGTATGTTATTATACACATGTATGCGCAGCGAGCGAGGGTGGAGCCTACGCGTAAGTTCGTCTAAGCGAGAAGACTTGCATTATCGGCATTTACGATGTAGGCCTACTGGACCCTAATGTCATTTGTGGTGATCATGGTGTCTGTCGACGACAATGGTCATTTACACCAGGCCGATATTTCTTATTTTTGATTCCGTAACCGCCGACTTGTAGCACGGCGCCCACTTCTAGGCTTTTGTAAGACACTACCGCTTATGCGAGGTGTGGCCAACTGAAAACGCGTCGTGGGCCACCTTCAAATTTCGAGGCCGCGGCCCGCATGAATTCAATATCGAGATAGATAGGCCACACAGTTTAGCAACTACTCTATCTCGTCACCTACTAAACCCTAACGCATTGATATCTTGGTAAATTTGGGGTACCGGGCTTATTGAACGCCTTGAAATCTTAATGAAGGATTGCACCGTGTGTTGATTGATCAGAGAGAAGCAGACATGGTGGTGCCTATATGACAGGGTTGGCCAACCTGCCGCCGTAGAAGCAATTGTGCGGCCGTGGACACGTAATTCAATTAGTATGTATTAGCGGCCGTCGACATGGAATTTGAATTTACGAATTGACTCCCGATTTCTTGAAAGATTTTGATTATTCTTGAAATTTTCTTCGCGCAGGGCGCGATTCAATGCGACTTCATTTTTCGATTTTAATATAGTTGCGCACTTTGCAATCAGTACAGTTGCCCACAGTACAGTTGCGAACAGCAGAGGAAAATGATGCGCCTCATAAAGAAATACCAACTCGGAATCGCGTGCGAATCGTGTGGTCCTCGTCACTATACCGACAATCCTGACGGGAGGTCGAGAAATGCAAAGAACAGCATGCAACAAAGTGACTAATAATAATTGGCCAGCCCGAAGATGCATCATCCTTCACAACCAGCCCTACATTTTCGAAAACAGCCCTCCATCAATCTGATCACATGGGAGGAGAAATAATATGTAAAACTACTAATTTTATTGACGAAATTGATGAATGGATCTGAAAAAGTTTTCGCGCTTGGCGCGATTATGAACAGCCTACATTATAAAATAGATTAATACGGAGTTCACCGGAAATGGACATGGACACTGTAACATTAGTATTTGGCGTCCTGCTAGTTCATTACGACTATGCCCTGGAATGCGGCCGTGGTAGGCTACATGAGTAGTCGAAATGCGGCCGTGACTGGCAGAAAGGTTGGCCACCCCTGCTGTATGACAATGCTGTTCTCAAATCAACATTGTCTTCGTCAATATTGGCGAGAAATGGCTTTGAAGTTGCATTGCTGTCGTTAAAATACATTCATTAAATACGATTTATTCCTTGTATATGTGGATAAATGGGC
>ATSW01001108.1:0-11194 GCA_000444245.1 Botryllus schlosseri
AAGTCACACTGTCGATTTTCGGACAATATGTATGTACCCTCAAATTTATAAGTCCGAGCCTAAATCGAAACGTGATTTTATGACATCATTTGAGTTAATATTTATTCTATTTTTTGACAGTTGCGACCAAACATTCTTCTTTGGCTTGCTGTAGCTTAGATTATAATACTGAGCAAGAAAAGTAGTCACATTTGAGTTTTTTAGGGTATATGTGTCATAGGTCCCCGGGTCGTGTGTCATTAGACCCATCGGGTGGGGACCGATGACACGTTCGAGCAACAAATTTTGAACGCCCATAAATATTTTTTGAAAAGACGGATATTCATGTATATGTCCGCGATAGGTAGAGCTTGTATCAAAGTGCTGAGCTAGCAAAAGATCTGCTGTTTTCGGCTGAACATTTCAGGGCCAGCGATCATTTTCCGATTTTTGATCCATCGGTACCACGTCTCCTACTCATTCTTCAATGAAACGAAATTTATAGTTCAGTCAATAATGACTTTTAAAATTGCAGGTTGCTTTGTGGCGCTCTGTCACGTTTTCAAGATTTTTGTATCCTGCAATTACATTGTGGACGATATTTTCACGACAAAATCAAATAGAAATGATTCGCGGTACAGAACTTGAAAATAACACATAATGAAATATTTGTAGCAATATATTTTTACGCATTCTCTAATGTTTTTCGGTTGTCTCTCGTCAGGAAGAATCGTCAACACAAATGTGAATAAAAATGATAATTAAAACGATAAAATGATTATAATGATAAAATTAAAAACATGATATAAATTAATGAGTCATGATATGGAGATATCGGCTGTCAAAATAGCAAAGAAGCTTGGCACAGCAACACTATAACTAACTGAATGTAGCGAACTGATTGGTGAACATCACATGCCATTCGAAACTTTCAAGCTGTCTTTATCTCTCTTAATAAATATATGCTGAAGTTTTCCAGTTCTAATCCTTGGATTCGATGCAGACAGTCCCGTCATTGTTCATTATTATTAGATATCTCTATAACGATTCTCTACTTCCGAAAGTAATGGAGATAGATGAGCCTAATATAAATTGTCGTCTCTTGCAACTAAGTTGGAAGCAGCGGATGTCGAACAGAGTGATGAGACATGTGAGGGACAAATGAAAATGATTCTCATTTTAGTGACAGTTATGATGATTGTTGCATTACAATCATGATTAAAATGTATTTCCTGGTAAAGAAAATACTTGAGTTATGGTCAGTGTAGGGCACTACCGTAATTCCTTACTATTCGTTGTTTCGCAGGCTTTATTTCAGTCAAGAAGGAACCGACAGTATTGTGATGACATGCCCTGCCTTACCGGACTACGTTACGGGTTACCATATTCGAGTGAAACAGACCAATCCGCCCGGACCAGACTTCGTCCCAGGCGATCAAATCCCCGCCGATCAAAACAGTTACACTATCCGAGGATTGCAGCCGTGTGAGTATTTTCTGATGCGATTTCTTACCTAGCAACTGTTGCGATGAATTCATGCAGTCAAAAGATCTGCACAATGTGAACTTTTTCACAATAAGCATGTGTGTGCTAGAGTGCTGATAATGCTGTCCCAATTTTAAAGTTCTGATCGCAGAACGAATGCCATTGATTATGTGCGTAAGACGCTTTCATTTTATTAATCAACATTTCCGTTTACAGCTTATCAATATGAATTTATCATCCGTACGTTGGTTGGAGATTTACAATCTGATTTAGTGACATTGCAGCTTTGGATTCTGGTGAGATTTCATGCTTTTTTTATGATCATGTGATCTCAGTAAAAGTGACGTCAGGCTATGTCCCATTCTGACAAAATATTATAGTGTAAGACCCGCCAGAGTCCGTTACGCTGTCATTAATTCAAAACAATCCCATTTTTCATGGGTGATTGTGTTTCATAATTATATGTCAGCATGTTTTTAGACGTTCATTAAAAAACTACGTCAATAACCTGAATAATTGTAACCAAAGCAATTGTCCTTTCTTTTATAATTTTTCAAGTAGGCCCACGGCTTGTCATTTCATTTTATTGTACTCATCCCAACTAGGTTTTCTTGAAACAGAATTCAATATCGCCTTGGCAAAAAATAACATATTGACATTCAAAATTTTTTTCGCTGCACTAATTATGATAACGCTAATAAAAATGTTCTGAAATCAACTATAATAAAGGTGCAACAGCCAATACTCTGCCACCAGTAAGAACATATCTATAGTCTTGGAATATTTCTTCAGGGTTTTGTGTTTGCCCAAATTTGTCTCATTTATAGAGTTACCGGTTCATTGTTATGTCGCGTTCGCGGGTATGCTTAGCTATCAATATTACGTCAGGACTGAGTAACAGTGGAATAAATTTGACAATACAAATGTATTTTTTGTCGTCCGACAAATATTTTGTAACATTTTCAATCTCCAATTGCTATGTCAGCGCCAGGAGAGTCAAATCTCGAGGGTCGAGCAAACTGGCACCTGGACAGTGACGTGGTCCGGCAGCGGAATCGATGTCGACCACTGGAAAATTGAAGTTCGTCGCAAAGGAAGTCAGACGGTCCTGCTGTCTCGCGATAACATCGATCGAACGGTAACGAGGTATGGTCCAGAAATGTATTTCGCTACCTTTGCAAATCCTTTGACCAAATTTTAACGATGTTCTCGAAGGTTGTTTATGAAATATATTATACCACAGTATATAACTCCATTAGCGCAAAGATATTGGGGTTATAAAGGTTTTTGAACTCTTTTAACTTTTGTTGAGCAAGTTTTTATCATGTTCCCTATAGGTTATATCGAATTGTCTGCCACCAAGTTGTAGAACTCAAAGAGTTACATTGCACACATACAAGGTTTAGTTGTGGAACAACCTGTCAGGGAGATATTGTGGTTATAGTGATTTTCTGACTATGAAAGTCTTTTGACCAAGTTTAATCATATTCTCGGAGGTCGTATATGAAATATCTTATACCAGATTTTGTCAAACACATCCTTGCTTTAGTTTCGATCTGACCGAGCTGCCCGGAGGACAGGACTACGTCGTCAGCATTTATGGTGTGAAGAACGGAGTGGTCAGCTCTCCGATTCAAGTTTTGATCCCCGCCAATCCGCAGTTGATTCCGTCCAACGCACAACCGGGACGGCCTTCCATTCCGGCCTCCCGGCAACTGTGAGCTTTACAATACTTCACTTTTATTAGATTTAAATCCTTGAGATAAGACTTACATGAACTGTTTTCGCAAATCTGAGGATCCCTGATCTAAATCCAACTAAAACAAACTTTAATTATTCTGCAGTGTGGAACGGATAAGCGTTCGAAGACGCTCGGACAGCGTTCAAATACTTCTGTATCCCGTTGATGAAGTCGACAGTAAGTCCTCAAGATTTTTTTCTGCACTCAACTCGGCTTACGCACAGTTCTTTCAGGTTACAATATCAAATATCGAGTGTCCGGCACCCAAACGTATTACCGAGGTAACATCGCGATTACCATGGAAGACGACCATGACTTGGCGACAGTGTCAAACTTATTGCCGGGGCAGACATATGAATTCATGATTACCGCGATACAAGGTAATGATGGTTTCTTGTGGCCCGCGAGGAAATTTCCGAAATTAGTAATATTATCAAAAATGGAGTGCACCGATTGTGAACTTGCAAGGCCAACCAAATTTGATTAGTCTGGCCGCAACACTTGAGATGTGATGACTAAAATATCGGTTGAGATGCATTGGCGTATCCATGAGCCAGTACTTCGTACACAACAATAAAGCAGAATAATTTAGGATAGATTTATCAAAAGTAAAACTTTTGTACACGCTTCGCGCAACATGTTGTCACTCGATTTCTTGCTTTTAATATTGTTACCCCTTTGTGAAAATGAAAGAACGCCTAACATATCAGATTGAGACCAACCATATTCACGATTACGAGACAATGTGTCGTTCAACCTATGCGACTTTGCGTTTGCGCTCGCAGAAAGACCGTCGACTATGAAACCTAGGCACAAAATGATTGACGCATGTTGATCGAAGCTTTCGATATCGATATGTCCACTTGTCCAGGTGCCGAATAGTCCATTACTTCCAGACTGAACCCAGCAATATACTGAGGCCCGCAATATAGTCAAGTGACAATAATATTGACTTCTGAACTTCGAAAAAGTTTCGCGCTTGGCGCGGCTAGTGGCCCGCGCAATAGTTTGTCAATCAAATGTGGCCCTTTGGCTGAAAAGGTTGGCCACCCCTGACGAAAAGTCTTCGAATTCTTTACTGTAATGAATTTAGTTCTGAGTGCAATACTTAATTTCAGTACTTCCATCTATATATTCGATCATATTATGGTTATTATCATCGATCGAATTGAATTTCCAATTGTAGGCGGTGACGAAAGTACGATGATTATTGAAATTTCAACTCCGAGACAGACCAAGCCGCCATTGCATTCCGTACGAAATGTGATAAGGCAAGCGGGCCGATCTTCTCGCGAGTTATTGCTCAGATGGGACCCGCCAACCACGGTGAGTCTGGCACAAATGAATTTCACCAGTGGTAGATAAGGCTAAGGATGAAGGTTAAGTACCCCTTAATTAAAGTGATACAAACTCATCACAAAACTAGTCAATACTTTTGAAAATCAAGACTGTAAAAAACAAATTTACTATTCAATTGCTATGCAGTGAGTGATTATAAATTTCTGCGTCTAGAGAGTACGACATTATACCGTACAGTATAAGTACACCGAGGCCGGACAAGCTGTTACTAAAAGGGTTCGAGATCCTTACATCTATGTGCCTTCCATATCCCTTGGTAAGTAATTTAAACTGTTACTGCCACGAATTTGGTTCAAACTTGATTGTGAACTTACCAATTCCTAATATCCACCGCCATATCATGACTAGGGCTAGAGAAAATCGAGTGCCTGAGTATCGAGAATTAGGGGTCGAGTTAAGTATTCGAGAATCGCTTATTATGATTTCATGAAAATATGGCTATTGTGAGAAGCTTAAATTAGTCTCTATTACGTGACTGCGGAGAAAATGCCAGTTCTTTTCATTGAAGAGGATTTTCCGGTCATACTTTACAGCAATGCTGTGAGTTGATCACAACTTTGCCGAAATGTCATTTTCACTAGGGTGCACCATGTAGCTTTTTGCTACATGTCCTGGACGCTGTTTTACAGCCGGCTGTGGTTTCACGGCTTACGTAGTGATAATATAAGTCTTAGTGGAAAGAAACTTATCCTCTGACCAAATCTGCGTTTTATTAAAATTCTCAATTACTTCTCATTTTCTACTTTCACTTAGGTAATTTGGACCCGATGTTGTCAAGTAGTCATTGTTGGTGCTCAAATAGTAGAATTGAAGTTTTAAATTTCTACTTGAGTACAAATTGTTGTAGTTGTAATTTCCGAGTAAGTAAAAAGTAAGTATTCTAGACTTATTTCTGAATAAAACACTGAACACTGTGAAGCGTAAATAGTCTAAAATTGCTTCTCAACCTTTCTAGTTCCTGTGCCCCTTGAGATTTCAATGAAATTTCTCGTGCTCCCTGTTCACTATATAGTTACTAACCCATGGTCTAAAATCCTCACCACATGAGTAAGTTGGTACGAGTCAGGGTTGTAATGACTCGAGTCATGACTTGATTCAATTTCCAAATGAGTGAAATGACTCGACTCAAGTAGATTTTTGTATCCACTCGACTTGTACTCGAGTCGCTATGCATGACTCGAGACGAGAACGGCCAAGACAGACATTTCATTGTAACTTCGGAGAATAGTAAAGTCACCAAATCCCTAGTATATCGTCTATCAGTCCTGATACTTGGAAAATAGGGCCAGAAACTGTTAAGAATGAGGCAAATTTCTAAATTATAAAGGCGAGCTATTCAATATCACTCGAGTAGTGTTGAAAAGGGGTTGAACTGGATTGAACTCAAAACAGATCAGTGAACATAATGACCTGGACTCGGACTCGAGTCAAAAGACTATGACTCGCACTCGACCCTCTACTAGCTGACTGGGACTGGGAATGGACTCGGTGAGCATTGAAAATGATTCGACTTGATTCGGGTCAAAACCAATGTTCTCTCTAATTTTTAACCGGTCTGCGCGCACTCACCAACTCACTGCGTGGTCGCTTGGAAAACAGTGCTAAGCTTCTAAAAAAAGGTCATCACTCCTGCTTTTTCGTGCGCGGCCCAGATATTTATGTGCGCAGCCGCACATGCCCGCAGCTTAGAGGGAACATTGGTCGAAACTGTAAAAGACAGACTTAGCCTCTGAACCTTGTGACTTGGTGGCAACCCTGCAGCAAGCAGGCATAAAATCCTTGAGTACCCTGGAAAAGTGTAAGTACTTCGTTACTGACCAGCTCTGGAAACACATACTTCGTGAAAACCGCTACTTTTACCAAGTAGCAATGCCGACTACTTTATTCACATCTGCTCATACCCAGTGCGCAAGTTTCTGAAAATTTCCTTCCTGACACCTACGTTAAAAAGCATCATACTTTACAGGCCATTCTGCGACTTATCGTATCGGTTATACAACGAGTGACAATAGACGCAGCCTCGATGCAGTTCTGACTATTAGTTACGGACCTACCAGGGTCGACCAGCCACCAGAGG
Organism: Botryllus schlosseri; assembly: GCA_000444245.1. Classification (NCBI taxonomy): domain Eukaryota; kingdom Metazoa; phylum Chordata; class Ascidiacea; order Stolidobranchia; family Styelidae; genus Botryllus; species Botryllus schlosseri. The sequence goes on from ATSW01001108.1 coordinate 6,642, forward strand.
AAGATGAATCCTATGAGGTATGGATTTGATTTCTGCGAGTGCCATCCGCGAATCGATGCTTTGGATTTTTCTGTAGATGTCGCCATTCAAGATGTACAATAATCACAAATACCCGTAGTTTTACATGTATAATACACAAAAATGTACCGATTTTTTGCCTTAAAATAGGGGAGTGCGTATCATACATGGGCACAACAAGCCTTGAAAAAAATCACTCTCAATAAAAAAAACTTGAGATTACGCCTTTCCTCATGTTTGTTTCTAATCGCGCATCACTTTCACCCATCGTACCCAGAAATTCGTATTATCGGTGCTATGCGCTGCCAATTAGCGAGAGCGTGTTGCCAATTAATGAGAGTCGTCTGGTCAGCACGCTGCTGACTCGGTTTGCCGTTTGCACGAGAGCGAAATTAGGTCATTGATTGCTGCACGCGCGCAGCAATCCTCACTAATTTGTCCCGTCAATAACATGCCTGAACTGAATAATCGTATATACAGCAGGCCTAAACAATCACATATTCACATAACAGGCCTTGTACGCAAGATATCATCGCTAGCCTAAAAACAGTCGCATCTCCAACAGGCCTGGTGCGCACGATATAATCGTTGGCCTGATCAATCGCATCTGTAATAGGCTCCTGGCGCAAGATGTCGTCGCTGGCCTGAAGCATCGATGGCTATCGCTTGGCTGATATCAACAATCGTTTAGAGACAATGCCGTTAAGTGTATGATTAGCGATCGTTATGTCGTGATTGCTTTACAGCAGGGGTGGGCAAACTCGGGGCCTACGACATCATAGTATAACTATAACCTATCATTGTCACGGTTAAATATATTAAGAAAAAGTCTAGTCAACATCGAATACTAAAACGCAACCATCGCTCGTAAGTTATCATACGCGCAAGTTCGCCAACACGAGAAGCTTTTATATTGGGTATTTGCGCATGTACTAAGCGGACGATGCATGAGTACATGCTTTTCCCCATAATGTATGGGCCATTCTAAGGGTGCTTATTTTACATGGGGCCGTATTATGCATGGAGAACCACGATATATATGGGTTACACCATTGATCCTCTGCGTCGTCACAATGCAACAAGCCGAGAGGTTAAGCAGGATGGCAAGAAGCACTTTTCTCCCCACATTTCTATTTTCGTAGATGTGAATTTACAAAATACGATCACGATGATCTATTTGTCGATGTCTGCTCCATGCAAATTTATGCCCTTTACTTTCCAGCAACCTTGAAGTTTCTTCAGCTCCGATATTCTACCGAAGCTCGCCAAGCACACAAACGCTTGACAGGACATTCCTTTGCCAATCACGACAGCGCCTTACCTTTTTGTGACCATTGCATAGAATTTTTTCGCGCCCGTTATTACGCTATTCGGTTATTATGTAACGATTGTACGTAGCTTTGCTTGTAATAAATTGCGTCAGGAATTTTGAGACAACTGCGGCTGCGAGGCTATTCAGGTGACTGACTGCCGTATTTATTATAGAAAGTAAATCTTCATTTGTCAACTGAGCAAATCACCAACTTGAATCAGTTTAACCGCCCGGCGCCCGTAGTTTGCAGCTTTATACGTTAATTCCAAAGTACAATATGTTGAAGGTATTTCACTAGCTAAAAAAGTAGAATATTAAATTTAAAACTGATTTGGAACATCGCCAGTCCCGTAATATACGGAATTGTGACGTTACTTTATACCTGGTAACATCTTCCATTTTATTTGAAGCTTACACCGTCTTTGGACGCAAAGTGAACGAAAACTTCGAGCTGATTCACTGAATCCCGAGTAGTTATATAGATCGCTCGTGATTCGTAATGGGCTCTTATGGGCCCGCTCGACCGGTGCCGCGAAAACTCGTGTTGAACCGGTGACCATTTTGACCCCCCCCCCTTCCGCTCGACCTGCCTGGGTTGGTATAGGCGTCTCTCGACCGGTAACCCTTTTCGGTATATAGATCGCTCGTGATTCGTAATGGGCTCTTATGGGCGCGGTGGCGAGCGGCTGGGAAACCGGGGGTGGCGAGCGGCTCTTATGTCTTATGGGTGCGGTGGCGAGCGGCTATTGCGTCTTATGGCGGGGGTGGCAAGCGGCCCTTTTGTCTTATGGCGGGGGTGGCAAGCGGCTATTGTGTCTTGTGGTCGCACGGTAACCCTTTTCAGTATAGGGATCGGTCGCATGCTAACGTTGTGGGTATAGACCGCGGCGGCATGGTGTTGAATATGTATCAGATAAATAGTCATGTGAATGAACCTTTGTTAATGTGTATATCGTAAATTATTATATATGATGTCGTAGTTTAGTCGTGACAAATGACCGATCGTGTTCTAACTCTTTCCTCGCTATTGATTCCGACATGGTGACCTTTCAGGTAGAGATGATTTGACTAACGTTGTGGGTATAGGCAGCGGTGGCAAGGTGTTGAATATGTATCAAGTTAATAGTCACGTGATTGATTCTTAGTTAATGTGTATATCCCAAATTATTATATATGACCGATACGAGTTAATCCCAACGTTTACGGCGAATGTGACAATGATATATCGTTATTCTTATGGACGCGGTGACACGGTGACGTAGCTGATATAGACGCGACATGATAGCGTTACAGTATAGGGATCGCTCACACGGTGCTACATGAAGACGTCGTAGTTTAGTCGTGCCGGCGTAGACGGCGATTCAAATACCAACAATAACCGCGTTCACATACTAACACTTCAAAAAGGTGCGAAATAGTTTGCAAAACCCTGCGATCGCTGACAAGATAATGTCTCGGACATAGTCATCTTTCACGACCTGGTGTCATAGCCATACCAATCGCTTACGCGGTGAAATTTTCGTAAGCAGTTTGTCACAGAACTTGATTTCGCTCGTAAGATTTAATAAGTAACGAATAACAGNNCGNCAGTGTCGGTAACTTGAATAGCGACAAATTGTCACTTATTTCNGCTCTAACCCTAATCCTTTNTGAAGTGAACGCTNATTCAAAAAGGTGTGAAATAATTTTAAAATCCTACGACCNCTCACANGGTAATGCTNCAGACATAGCGATCGCTCATGATTTGGTGTTACAGACATACCGATCGNTNACAAGNTAATATTTCCGNAATNAGTTTGTCACAGAGCCGTCGCAGACGGNGATTCGTAAACCAACAATTTGNCACTTGCCCGCGATCGCTAGATGTTTCACGCCTCCGAAATAGCGGCTGACTTTAGTTGTATGATAAGAATCATGAAAATATTCAAGCAATGTGTCAATTTGTCAACTTGAAATGAAACTTACTACACAGCTCAAGTTGATTCGTATCCGAATGTGTTAATTCGGTACAATTCTAATCAATTTGAGAAATCTTGTGAACGCGATCTGTTGGATCGAACGTAACCTGAATATTACTGACGCCGACTTTCAGCCACGTCGAATTATTCGCACATTCCGCGTCGCTGTTTTCGCACCTATAGAATCAACACCAACTATAACTCTACAAGAATCAAGAATCACAAGTATGTGTATTATACAGTTATTGTCTTTATCAACTTGAAATCAAAGTCTTAACAAAAACACGCAACTTATCATTTGTCAACTCTAGCATTACCAAAAAATCAGGTAGGTCTATTACTGATTGAAAATCCTTGAGTCCTTATTATCAAAAATGTTATAGTGCGGCGTCGGAATCCATTCGCGGGNTGTACTAAAGGTAAATNCANATAATCCAAAATGAAATATCTCGACTTTGACATAGTCTGAATTGAAATAGATTGACAAACATAACNACCAACTTTCNCCCAGTCACATTTCGAAATTATACGCATATTGATTTGAAACAAGTAATGAAATATTACAACTATATTCGCGATCNGACTTTCCGTTTGNCAAAGANAGTTTCAGAAATACTATCACTNTGANATCTCAACATTTTAACATCTTGCCATACACAAAAGAGTAAAATACAAAAACNTTGTCAAGTCAATCCGTTTGTAACTTACCCAACCAACTCAACAGTATCCTTATGAAAAGTAGACAAGACTACGCGCGAGTAATCACCACAATCCAAAATCCATAGCAAGTTTGGTTGTATTCATAGTCCGCAGTAGTGAGGGTATCGACCTTATAGACCCGCCATAGCGACACCTTGTGATTCAGTGGTGAGAAAACTATGATGTCTATGCAAGGCTATATTCTCCGGATAATATTATTATGTGTATTTAGGACTTTATATTTTCGCGGATAATATGAGCTCTCAGATAACACGTTTTTGTGAATGTGAATTCGAGTTCGATTTATTTATGTGCGAATTTATATCTGCAATAACACTTTGCTAACGGAAACCAGTTATTGTCATGATAACCAAAAACTATAATGTCTATGCAAGGCTATATTCTCCGGATAATAATATTATGTGTATTTAGGACTTTATATTTTCGCGGATAATATGAGCTCTCAGATAACACGTTTTTGTGAATGTGAATTTGAATTCAATTGATTTATCAATACCCCACTAAACTACAGGCGGTTATATTACTCTATTGGTCAGAGATATAAC
>ATSW01001112.1:0-13231 GCA_000444245.1 Botryllus schlosseri
ATTGACTCGACTTGTACTCGAGTCATTACGCATGACTCGACTCAAGTCATTGACTCGGCTTATTTTATGTGACTTGAAGGTGAAGAAAGTTGCGAATCACAATGGTTAGATCAACGCATGTGACGAATTCTGTCGACAACGCTATTTGTCACCACTGCTTTTGTTGTACTCGTCTGATATCAGATATGCGCCGCCGTAAAAACAAAATACAATGTTACATAGTAGCAAAGAGCAATGCATTGTACAAAATCATCCAGTGATGAAAAGGTAATAGATCCTCCGCCATCAAAGTACTCAAGACATTTCAATTATACAAGCAAACAATCGAAGCAAAGTCCAATTAGAGCCAAAGAAATAACTCAGATGGTCAAGTAGCCTACTTGGAAGAGACTGATAAGCTCATGTGTAGATATGAAGGCGATGATTCTTTGCATTTTTGGCCGACTAGAATGGATGAGTATCTAATGCTCTTCAATGTGGTTCAAAATTGCTTTTCAATTCCTGCATCTAATGCACCAGAGGAACGTGTATCCAGTGGATGTGGATTATTCTAAGGCCATGCCGTCTCAACATATATGAGAATCTCCTTTTCACTTTAGTATTTTTCAAGTGTAACTCATTGATTTGATCTGCTGTCTGTGAAAACACACAATACCCTCCGTCCGTTTGACGTTTTGTTAGGTATGTGCATTGTGCACGTGATAATAATGAATGGCTAATGTGGTGTGATATTTGTACAATGGGGCCGATCAAAAATACCTTCTTTCTTATTCTACTGGGTGGCTACTTGATAAAATTGCTACGTTGCATAAAAAGAACACTGAATCTGGCCTAATTTCAAAAAGTGGAATCAATGAAATGAGAGGAGAAAATTTTGGATTTGAAAATACATGGAGTATTTTTAGTGAGAAATGATTTCATATAATATAATTACATACTAGCAGTAAGTCGACTATTTTTTCATATCTAAAATATTCCACTCTAATAACTCCGCTTCTTCTAGTTGGAATTGAGCCAAATTTTCTATGAATCATATTTTTACACAATCTAACAATATCATGAGGTAGCCGGTATATTTCGAAAGTCTTTATTTGTAATTAATCCAAAATATTTTCTCTTAGCATTGCTTTCTACTGGTTGGAATTAAGCCAAATTTAAGTTCTTTNAGATAATCTAACAATTTTAAGAAGTAGCCTCNNTTTTNAGATTCTNTNCTCATTTTTGANAATTTTTTGGTAAATGTAGGGCAAATTAGANTAAGANAACAGTAAATCAGCACTAAAGTAACGCTCCGGCGACTANTTCGGNAGCTNAGCAGGAAAGTTGACCTNTTTTCTGGTCAACCANCTGATANNATGTGAAAGCAAAACTGTACCTCTACATAAGCGTTTATCTGTTGATTCTTTACCAGCTTGTATCTAGCTAGACGTGAATTCGTAGGTCTTCTATCAGATAGTATGTAGACGTGAATTCGTTAATTCTCTATAAGCTATTTGTGAGCGGTCGTCGATGTGNTCGTAATAAAAACTGAATGCTTTTATTTGTGATNTATCAGACTGACNAGACNGATATTTGATTTAAAGTTCNAAGATTAGTAACGTTATCGTATTGGCGGNNTGTCTCGTCTATCTGTAGCATCGGTATATGAGGCCAGGAANTGTCTGTTATCTGCCTAACTAAATANACTTGTGCCAAGACTATGATAGGGACAAAATAAGCATGTTTGGCAAGCAAGGAATTCGATATCACCCAAGCAGGATTGAAAACATAAGTTGAACATGACTTCAATACTGTGACTCAGACTCGACTCGAGTCATAACACTATGACTCGGACTTGACCCTTAAAACGGTGACTTGGACTCGGACTCGAGTCGGTGATGAATTGAAAATGACTCGACTCGACTCGAGTCAAAACCACAAAAGTCAGATTGAGTCGTGACTCGGAACCATGTGACTTGGTTACAACCCTGGTACCGGTAGCCTATATTAGAATATCTTGATATATCTAATAGTTGCAACAGCATTGTGAGGTAACCGACGCCCCGTCAATCACCTGATTGTTGATCTGCCAAAGACAATGTCGTGCACCAGGAGAATGAGTACCGGTAATTTCACAAGAACAGGCATCACATCAGCCTTAAAGAATACACTAAAGAGTTTGAACATCTATAAATACCCCAATCCAGCTAAGCGGGGACCAACAATATCTCTTAACCATATACTCCACAGGATGGGATGCAGTGATTCAGCACCATCCGGAAATGTTCTGAATCGAAAATCCATCAGAGAACAAGACAAAAGATACTGGAAATTTGGAACTATAAATGTCAGAACCATGAGCTGAGAGGACGAGAAAGCATACGAAGTCGTCAAAGCAATCAGCGACGCAGGCCTAGATTCGTCGGTTTACAAGAAATCAAACGACTTGACAGCGGAAAAAAAGTGATTGAGGCGAATGGATGTAAATACAAATTTTACTGGCAAGGGCACAAATCCATTCGAAAACTTGGCGTCGGCATATTAATTCGACAATGCAGCTTCATAAAGATTCGGGACGTAATTAACATATCACCCAGATTGGTTGTGGCAAAAATTAACGTACACAACCTTGACATAAAATTTATTATCACCTATGCTCCGACGGAAGATAAAGCGTCATCAACCAAGGCCGATTTTTACAATAGTCTTTTTACATCTGCCAAGCAGATGACGGTGAAAAACATCGAAAAGATTATTGTAATGGGAGATATGAATGCAACGACGAACCTATGCGAAACACACAGCTCTTTCAATGGCAAGAATGGGATAATGAACTGCACATACAATGATAACGGTGATCGCCTGATCAACTTCTGCAGAGAGAAAGACCTATGCGTTTCTAGCACGTTCTATATACATCACGAACGGAAAAAAACAACATGGACTAGCCCAGATGGCAAAACGCGAAAAAAATTGGACTACATTCTTTGTGAATCCTGGCTGAGGCAATATATGACCGACTGCAGTGCAAAAAGATCTGTCCAAATATATTCAGATCATACAATTCTAGTGGCAAATATGAAAACACCATTTACTAGACAAGAACGTTTCAGACCACGGAAACTTACTAAAGAAAAAGAGAGCGGGGCCCCGGACCTCGGCTACCTAAATAATACCGACTACAAAAACAGGCTAATCGAAGATGTAGAACAATCTCTTTCAACTGACTGCCAGCAAAATGACGTGGACGCACTATACGAAAAGCTAGCAGTATCGATGCAAATATCCACAGAGAATATACTTCCGAAATATAATAAGGAAAAATTCGGAAACATATGGGAAAGTGATCAAGCACTGAACGATTTGCTACAGAAACTGAAAGACGTGGGACGGAACAATCCAGACTCTCAAAGTGCCATAACACTCCTCAGAAAGAANATTAGAAAAAGGAAAAACTTTTTGATGAACAGGCACTGGAAAACTGANGCAGAAAAAATAAATCTAAATGCGATAAACAGGGAAACCGCAACTCTNTTCAAAAACGCNNAGAGCACACGGTTGTACTCTGGGTAAAGGCAATACCACAATTTCCTGCCANGCNAGTAAACTGNCTGAATTCTTCAAAAANCATTTTGACGCNCAAGGAAATGAGAAATCGGTTGGGATGCCAAATGATCTGGAAAACATTCCANATGCTNTAAANTTGATGCNAGAAAATAGCTCCACNATCGATGAAGACCCACCAACACTCGAGGAAATTAGACGAACTATTGAAAAACTGAAGCGTAAGAAATCCAGTTCAGACGTACCACCGGAGATTTTGAGAGCAATGGCGTCATCAAAATTGATCATGGATAAAATTACAGAATTGTTCCAAACAATATGAGAGATTGAAAAATTACCCCAATCATTCGGCCATAGCAAGCTAACTGCCATATGGAAAAACAAAGGAAGCAGAACCGATCCATCAACATATCGCGCTATTTAAGTTGGAAGCGTATTCTGTAAACTGTTAATACAAATAATCATATCAAGAATAGAGGAATGGTATAACCAGCAAATTCTCGAATTCCAATGTGGCTTTAGAAAAGGGAAGGGAACCACCGACTGTATACATGTCACGAAGCAGTCTCAATCATTGCTGAAAAAACTGATATACAAACATATGCCTTGTTTGTCGATCTCTCCTCTGCGTTCGACCACGTCAACAGAACCTGACTAATTCAGTCATCGCTACGAAATCGAATCGGTGAGGATGAGGGAACCAAAATCGTGAACTTACTTGCCTCTCTATATCGATCCACAACAACCGAACTGAAAAGCCACACTAACCAAACTTTTTCCACAAAATCTGGAGTTCGATAGGGCGGTCCCGAATCCCCTATCCTCTTCAATCTTTACATGCATGGACTATGCCGTGAGAGTTTTCCTACACAGATCGCAACTAACTGATATCGCTTTCAGCCAGTATCATTTTCGTACACCGGACTATGCACGAGAAAATAAAAGGGACAAAAACTACCAAGGAACAGCTGTCAACATGGGCTCAGGCTATGCTGACGATCTTGAATTCTTTTTCAAAGACCAATCTTCTCTCCAGGAAGGCCTGAAACTGCTATCAGAAGTTCTTACTGATTTTGGATTACAAATTAATGAGTCGAAAACAAAAACTATGATATTTAACCATACTGAAGAACTGGCTTACCCGACTTCAATCTGCTCTCTGCATAATCATCATATTGAAAACGTGAAAACTTTCAAATACCTTGGGTGTATCATTCACTATAAGGAAACGAATGTGGGAATATCCGAAATCAACAATAGGATCAGTTCGGCTCATGCAGCTTTCCAATCCTATAAATACCTGCTTCGAAACTTCAGAATTTGGATTGGTACATGAATAAAATTTTTAAATGCTTTTGTGCGAAGTCGACTCACATATGGCTGCAGCGTATGGTCTCTTTCAGAAAATCAAAGAAACGTTCTGGATGTCTGCTACAGACAATTTTTGCGAAAAATGATTCATGGAGGCTACACTCGAAAGGGAACCGACCACGCCTTCAAAATTAGTAATAAAAATCTTCATAAAATCTGTCGCACCGAAGATCTCTCATCATTTATTGATCACCAACAAGCTAAATTTCTTGCCCATATAATTCGAAAACCTAATGATAGTGTCGTGAAGTCAATAACCTTTGAAGATGAAAGGAGAACCAAAAAAGGAAGACCCTCTGCAACGCTGATGAACAATGTCCTTAATCGGAACGGTACCGACATCAGGACATTTTCGAAAGCAGCATTTTCACGCGAAATTTAATTTATATTTGAAATCTTTAATGCTGTGTCTTTTTTCGATGGATACTTCCATCACCTCGGTGATGGTGCTCTTAGTCTGAATGCAGACAGAGCTAGACCTACATATATATATACTTTATGTACTGTGGCAAATCCGCTCATCTCTGGAAAACTACGAAGATATCATTGACTCGTCACGCTCCAACGGCTTGCATTTTCACGCTTTTCCAGCAAAGCCGCTCAACAACTTACGCTTGTGCAGGAGAGGGACGCGGGTAATGTGAAAATACTATATCATGCCTATTACGGTGTTCGATGCTAGAAGTCAACTTTGCCAAAATTTGGAACGGAACAGAATCGCTCTTGACGCGGTCGTCATCGCTGACAAAACCAAGTATGCGCAATACGTGCTTGCTATTATGGGTCAAGCCCACGTTAAAAACATAGCATACGAAAAGAAATTTTTTGTTAGAGTCACAAGCGACAATTGGAAGACTCATACCGATTATCACGGAGCTTTTATGGGATCTACCGTCGATCGAAAAAGCGATATATTTTCCTTCGGATTCACGCACCGTAGCAAAGATGAAGTTTCTCTGCAATTCGCCTTGTGCTGCGTTCAGAATAACGTATCGTTCTGGGACAATAACGACAATCGAAATTATTCAGTTTATATCCCGCCTAACCCGTTTGGAAGAAAATGAAGATTTGTTTTAGTTTTTGAACCCATGGATTCGTTTTAATAATGAGTAATGAAATAACTAATCAGACAATCAGACCAACAAAACTAATCAAAAATTGTCTCAACAGGCACGGTATGTCTCATGAGATATGTTTTTCAGTGGTTTATTGATCTGATAATAATGACAATTCAATATGGGCTTGAAAGCCTAATCAGTTAGAATTTCAAGTCCTCACTTCATCGCTATTTAAGACTAACATTGCTAAAATTCAGACCATCTTATTTGACTGTCTAGAATTTCAGACCAAAATTGCAATTCATTTCTTAAGATATATTCCATTGTCTTTGATCATACCATTGATTTTGTTACTGTAGTTATAAAATGTGAAATTTTAACACTACAAGACGATAACATGACCTATTTCCGTCCATATTAAGTGACATTTTATAGTGCTATCGTCTGTTGACAAAATTTTGCAGAGGTTAAGCCGTATGTTCAGACACACCTTTCATTTTCAAACCGCGATTGTTACAGTTGTCGGTATTACTGTATTTTTGTTGGATTCTACAATTTTTTACATGATTTTATGCAGTATTCCAAGGTTAGGGGCTATGGTGCTTAGCATTGATATTGTAGTATGATAATATTAAGTGAAAAAATCAGTTTGATGAAAATTTGTTTTGGGTGCTTCTGTGTAACAAGTCTTTGAGATGAACACGCCATGTTTGCTGTACAGTACTACTAGTACTGTAAATTTCTTTGCTTGCTTGACTGAACATAACATGCCAAAGTTTCGATGTTTTGGATACATAATTGCCTCTTCCATTCATTTTGCATTCATTTCCAAGCTAACATGCTTTTTCGCTATAGGTGTGTTAGCGTGGCATCATTATCAGATAATTTTGAGGTATGTTCTTCACTTACGAAATGTCCGACACGGTGAGAATACAACCGTGGCTCTTCAATGTGAATCTTGAAGACGCGATATCGGTGGAATTGAATAAGAAGTTAGCAAATAAGGTAAATCCAGGTTTATCATTAGTATAGGACCACGTATCAAAGTTGATGATTTGACTTTCTGTGATCACTTTCAGGTTTTCTACAATGTTGGACTTTGCATATGCCTTTTCGATATTTTGGAAATTATGGATTCCTACATATTTCCCGGTGACGGCGCAACACATACGAAAGGTCAGACCTCGGCGCTAATATCATTGTTTTCATGTGTCTATTTACAAGAAAAATAGAAAAAAGTTGGATAGAAATATTCTACACGAGGTGAAGTTTTTATCTAACAGTTCATTACAGCAAAAATATTATCGACTGTCACTGAAACCTGAAGATATACAATTAAATAGTATATTCATATTGAAACAAACCTAAATATTATTCCTGACACTCGTCAGCAATTAGTAGAGATTTGAAAATAACACCCAATTCTCTTCTAGTTGGTGATGATCGATTACCCTGACGAGGTTTATTTCAATTTGGGTTCATTTCAATATGAACATACATTATTCTGAAGTTCTGTACCTCTGGAGTCTCTGTCACTGAAAAATTTTGTTTCTTGTTCAGTTAAGTTCCGGTATGTTATATTCCGTCCGTTTATTGACGAAGTGATGGTGGGCAACATAAAAAGTTGCAGTCGCGACGGTGTCGCAGGTGAGAACGGACAATTGATGTGAAAACAACATCATTAATTGTGATTTACGCAGTAACGATGGGATTTTTCGATGATATCGTAATACCGCCAAGCAACCTGCCTCAGCCGTCGAAATTTGACGAAAAGGAACAGGTTTGTGAGAATGCTTTGTTATGAATATAGCTGGCCAAAATCGAATACCTCAGTGATTTGATTTTGAATTGGATATTAGGCTTCGAATCGAGTATTCTAGTATCATTCGTTATGACGTCACAACAGTATGAATGATGTGAAAAGTTCAAATATGTACCTTCTATGCGACCATACTCATTTCATTGCACTGTATGACAATGCTGTGTGTTGATCACGGATTCACATATATGCCATTTCCACTAAAGTGCGTGACTTTGTAGGACTACTACATGGTTTGTATGCTGCGATATAACCAATCGAGCTTTCCAGAGTGGAAAAATCCTTGTGCCCAGCACTTGTTATGAAGCACTTTGGTTTAAATATGACTGCCGTCCATCAGGTGTGGATATGGGAGTATGGGTCTGACGATGGAGAGACGGCAGAATTATTTATGGATGTGGGTGAAGAAATTCGCTTTCGGGTCGCGGCCGAGCATTTCGTCGATACAACGCCGACGTCAGCCGCGGCTGCCGAAACGTCGAATAACGAAGCGAAAAGCAAAATTCCTTATTCCATCGAGGTAAAGTATTGTACAATTTGGCCAGAGATGGTCAGCAGGGTGAAGTGAAAAAAGCTTTTTGTTCAAAAATCGAAAAAAAGGAGGTTTTTTAGTCTCGACACATGACCTAAAATGTCGATAAAAATTGCTGAGGGGGTCACCCCCATTTTCCAGCCGCCAACCCCCGATTTCTGCGTGCGAGGGGGTAAAACTGCCCATAGCGGAAACCACTGGCCGTAGAGTCATGAATCATGATATACAGCTCAAACTTCATGTTTCTATCTGTCCTAAGAAGAAAGTTTTCTTTATTGTGAACAAAAAACGAGTTGTAGCCAAAAACAGTAAAGCTGCTCTTGTTCAAATTTTGGCGTTATACACTACAGCAGGGGTTCTCAACTTCCCTCTTATAACGGGCCGCATTTTAACAGCGAAAGACGCTGCGGGCCGCAGAACACTATTTCCGTGTGTTAGTGGGCTATTATAAAATTTAGGTTACTATAGCCTATTTACCTGTCATATTCGGGCGTTTAGTATATTTTTATCCATTCTAAAGCATTAATGGACAGAGTTCGCAAGATTGCAGTTTTGTTTGTGAGAATATTATCTTCCAGCGGCGCAAGCATATCCCGTCATAGAGCATGCATTGCATTAGTGGCCCAGTCGGTATATGCTGCACCTTCAAACCCTTCCGCCAGAGAACCGAAGTCTCTGTTTCAATGCGTGAGCGAGCAAGTATAAAATTACAGTAACTTTTTCGCTACAGAGCTTTGAGCTCTCAGTGATATGAGAAGAAGTTTGGCGTCCGGGTATTTCTGAACAAACCGATCAACCCTACTACTTTTCCTTTCATGGATGGAGCCCTGCACAAATACAGAGAGAATTCAGCTTTGTTAAGTTGATGTTTCTCGCTGGTCCCTACCCGCGTTTGCCCTGCCAGCATTTCCACTCGGATAAAAATCAACCAGGTAATTAATTAGCTCTGTAATGTCTGTGGAGTCAGAGGATTCGTCCGATGCTAGGCTAAAGTATTCTACGCGTCAACGTATTTCAAAACATACGATGAAAGATCGACTGAAATTGCTGTTACTCTTCTGGTCACGGTTGAATCAGACAACTGTAACTTCGAAATGTGTCAGGTGATGTTGTTTTTGCTGTTAGTATCAGAAGCAGCGAATACTCGTTTCATTTAAATCACATCTTCTCTGGCCAATTTCATGGGTTTAGCGATATTCCAAGCAATTTTAAACCATGCGTCTGTAACATAGTCGACAATTTTAACAATGCCTCGAATTATAGATTGGTGGGCATGACACCTAGCTAGAAATGTTTTATCTAACATCAGGCGATAGGTATAGAAAGTGTCATGGTATAATTTTAAGCTTCTACGTGTCATTACGAAAACTGTTATTCGACAAATATGTCACATCGGTTTTCCATATATATCTGAGAAAGCAAATTGATTGCTCCAAACAGAGTTACTAACCCAGTTCCCGCCGTTTAATTTCCCGTTCCTTGTTTTCGTATCTGGGTTAAACACCCTTTAAGAGTGTACTACATTACGGAATTCTCTATATAGCCCAGCCGAATACCGATTCAAAACAATAACAATCTACAATCGAGCATATATCAAGAAACCAGAATACATCTAAGAATGAGTAATTAGACGAGACATGGACGGTGCGCTAAGAGAGCTAAGTAGCCAAATTAATATGTTACATCGTGCCACTGGCAATTGCGTTTATAATGAAAGATGTCGCGGGCCGCAGAATAAACGTCGCGGGTTGAGAACCCCTGCACTACAGCTTGCAACATACGGTGCAGTAACCTACTCTCAATAAGCCAACGTGTTATTGAAAGTTCATGTTTGTGACCAGTGTTGGAACTTTGGGATTTTTTACTGATTAATACCGGGATTAGCGAAGTAGTCAAATACAAGTGCACGCTACACAACATCTATTCCTTGTAATATTGCCGCAAAAACATGAGCGCATCAGTAACTTGAACGCATCTAGACCAGGGGTTCAACCTTTTTGCTATTCACGGTCGCATGATGATTACACCAGGGATACCTAGAACTTCCGGTGTTCTAGATATCCCTTGATTACATATACAGCTTACCGTCGCATTTCATTGGCCAGTCGTAATGAACCACCTCGTCACAAATATATTCTAGTTTTCCCACTCTGCCATACTTTTGAGTCACTTTTCACCTCTCTGATCTCAACTCTATATAACCCTTTATCATATCATTTACAGGCGACAGTAGCCGACTCGGGGCTGGGATTGCTCTCTTGGTGGGGCTGAACTCGCACGGTCAAGTGACACAGCAACTTACAGGTCAGAGCCGCTGCACAAAGGTTGAAATCGGAGCGCACAAGAACGAAAGCAGATATCTTGGATTGGTTACATCCCTCGTGATGAAGAGTACTTTAAATGCAAACACCATTCGTCTATATTTGCTAGCATCAGTAGCAGGCTAAAATACGAAAATGAGAGCAAATATATTAAAATGGCACACTTACATGGTGGCCACCAGGGTTAAACAAATCACGAGTCAATTTTACTTTTACAACCTGGACCAAGTTCCCATGCCTATTTTTCAATTATCGGTCATGATATACAATACTCAAGTCCAGTCATTACTACCCTCGTCGCACCATTAATCAGTTTGTTTCTTAAATATTTACGACTGACATGTACTGTGCGAGTAGGTAGTTCAGCAATGACGTTGAAGGAATATATGATATTGTTTTAATCAAATACACTTTGGCAATATCAATAGTGCATTGCCGTAGAATCAAGAGTCCATCTTACAGATTTTGTGTAGTGCATTGCCGTGGAATCATCAAGAGTCCATCTTACAGATTTTGTGAAGTGTTAATTTTCTTTCGGTCATATCTTGCTCATATGATCAACTTTGAAACAATGTGACACATATGGCTGAAAAAAATGAAAATTTCACTAACCCTTGATTTACTATAACCTTGAGAAATGGAATTCAAAATTAGCTAATTAATTTGTTTCCACTGCGGCGACATAGCAGCGAGTGACTTCATGCACCGCGTGAGTGGGTGGTGGAACGATTGCAGACAAATTCAGCAATAAAATTCATGGAATATATACGGTAGTGTTCTATTCAAATGCAATATCGAGAGTGCAGTCTAGTCCAAGTAGATAGCATTACAGAGCATTTACAGGTCGCTGTGCAAAATTCAGTATTAAGGCAAGGTTTGAATATATGTTGCAATATCATGAGGGGTAAAAAGGCTGATACGACACAAAATTGGTATTTGAACGAAGCATCCTGTCAGCAACTAATTAACATGACACCAAAAGTATCTACTGGATATAAGCCAACCGGAGTACATGATTCAATATCATTTAGTACAGGGCATGAGATTACAGAGGATATAGGCCTACAGCGAACATTGGAAAAAATTTAACCAATGCAAAAATGTATCATTGAAGCAAGGTTTGGATAAATTTTGGTAGAAACAAATATGCAATATCATTTGATACATAAGCGCCAAGAAAAAATCATTTGGTATTTGAATTTTCACATACTGAAAATCGTAGGAATAGTATGTTCTGAAATGTAGTACAGAGAACTTACAGTTTGCCTTACAAAATTTACTCGATACCAAAATGTTGCGCCGAGGCGAGCTTTCAATAAATGTGTCGCAATATCAAAGTTGGAAAGATTACAGATTATTATCAATTGATAGAAACAAATTTAAAATCTAACGATAAGGCAGAATTACTTGGTATTTTGATAACGAAAAACGTAGCATTTGATTGGCAATAACAGAAAATCATACCAATAGTATCTACTGAATGCGAGCCAAACTGAGGCTAGAGCATAAAACATTGAAGAATTGGCATGATCATAACGTTTCCAGCAGGTAAAATGGCTCAAGTACATAGAAAATCTTCGCCAGCAAGTACGACGGCTGCATGAAAATGAGTACATACAAATCGATTGCCTCTCATTAATATATTACTGTTGTCCCTGGTAGAAAGCATGCTGTTGGCCTTGCAAAGGTTAAAAACGACAGTTTCAGCACAGTGACATTATGATCACAAAAGATGCGTGAATATTGTGAGTTATGCTGTGACAGAAACCTATCCTATTAATGAAGAGTAAAAACGTGCATTAGTTGATGTCAAAGATGCATTTTATACGGATGGCAATATATAGGAAATTTGGGTTGATTCCAACATCTCGGAACTGAAATTACATTACAACTTCATTATATGCAGAGTAACAATGCGCATTAGTTGACATCAAAGATGCCATACCTGGATGCATTTATACGGGTGGCAATAAACAGAAGTTTGAATTCATTCCAACAATTCGGAACTGAAATAACATTACATCTTCATTTTACCAGTGGAGGAGAAGCATGAGACACCAATAAATTACAGACATTTGTGTTGCATAGCACAATGAAACAAACTATTACTAGGGCTGGGCTCAATGATTAGAGTACACATGGAACATATAGTACAAAGCTATGCTATGAGGTCTGTTCAAAAATAACTTTTTGTCCGGATTCCAGTGATCCACTCATTAAATTGTCAGGTTACCAGAATAAACGCTGCACACCAAATGTGGTTCAATTCTAACCAGTATAAGCCGCCACAGAGCCAATTTGAAATTTCAAGTTATTATAAAAAATCGAAAAAAAAAATTTCTGTCAACCCGATGAAATTGTTACGTTGCCTTCAAAACTGATGCAAAACAAATTTGACTGGATTCCAACTCGTAGAAGCGGAGTTATTTGAGTTTTCCAACAATAATTCTGGGATTACCCACCGACAATGCTATTTCTGCAAATCCAGAGCTTTCGACGGCAATAGCTTCACTTCTGCCGATTGGAAGTGACAAAAGCGTGCTATGCATCGTTCTTTTGGGTAACTCACTAATTTTATGGGGTTGAC
>ATSW01001114.1:0-11005 GCA_000444245.1 Botryllus schlosseri
CTTGTAGAGTTATAG
This sequence comes from Botryllus schlosseri, assembly GCA_000444245.1. NCBI lineage: Eukaryota > Metazoa > Chordata > Ascidiacea > Stolidobranchia > Styelidae > Botryllus > Botryllus schlosseri. The sequence continues at coordinate 16 of ATSW01001114.1, forward strand.
TTGGTATTGATTCTATAGGTGTGAAAACAGCGGCGCGGAATGTGCGAATAATTCATTGTGGCTGAAAGTCGGCGTCAGTAATATTCAGGTTACGGTCGAATCAAAAGATCACGAAAAGATTTCTCAAATTAATTAGAATTGTACAGAATTAACTCATTCAGATACGAATCAACTTGAGCTGTGTGGTAAGTTTCATTTCAAGTTGACAAATTGACACATTGCTTGAATATTCGCATGATTCTTATCATACAACTAAAGTCAACCACGTTCCGAAGTGTCAAAACATATAGCGAACACCAGAAAGTGTCAAATTGTTGGTTTACGAATCACCGTCTGCGACGGCTCTGTGACAAACTAATTACGAAATATTACCTTGTCAGCGATCGGTATGTCTGTAACACCAAATCATGAGCGATCGCTATGCCTGGAGCATTACCCTGTGAGCGGCCGTAGGATTTTAAAATTATTTCACACCTTTCTGGATAAGCGTTCACTTCACAAAGGATTAGGGTTAGAGCAGACAAACTTTTTACTCAAATTTCAGCGCGTGAGCGATCGGTATGCATGTAACACCAAGTCGCGAAAGATGGCTATGTCCGAGACATTATCTTGTCAGCGATCGCCGGGTTTGCAAACTATTTCACACCTATTTGAAGTGTTAGTATGTGAACGCGGTTATTGTTGATATTCGTATCGCCGTCTACGCCGGCTCTTTGGCAAACTAATTACCAAAACATTACCATGTGAGTGATTCCTAGATTTAGCAAACTATTTCACACCCTTTTTGTTGAAAGTACGACATTCCACCAGCAGCCTATACCCGAAAGTACGAATCACCGCCGCGTCCATAAGAATAACGATATATCATTGTCGTACTCGCCGTAATTTAGAATATACACATTAACTAAGGACCAATCACATGACTATTCATCTGGTACATATTCAACACCGTGCCGCCGCGCCTATACCCACAACGTTAGTCAAATCATCTCTACCTGAAAGGATTACCGCGCGATCACAAGACACAAATAGCCGCATGCCACCCCCACCATAAGACAAAAGAGCCGCTTGCCACCCCCGGTTTTTCCAGCCGCATGCGACCCCCGCCATAAGACATAAAAGCCGCATGCACCCCCGCCATAAGACGCAATAGCCGCATGCGACCCCCGCCATAAGACATAAAAGCCGCATGCCACCCCCGGTTTTCCAGCCGCATGCGACCCCGCCCATAAGAACCCCATAGCCGCTCACGAGCGATCATACCTACTACTCCAGTCAGGGAGAAACATTAACCAACACCGCCGGTCCCCGAAACATATAAACATGGTATTGCAGCCAATTTGCAGGTAGCGTATGCAGAAGCATTTGAGTTTGAGTGTGCGGTGGTTTAAAGCAGAATATATGGTTCCAGCTCCCTTCCACTGATGATAATAGTATTTGTATTGAAGAATCACTATAAAAGTGAATATTCAATAAAACCTTTTTTGGTTATGGTCACGCAGGGTTACCATATTTCTGTGATCCAAATTCCGGACACTCTTTAACGCCCACTACCGGATTTAAGAATGAGTTGTGACGTCACACTAACAAAGCTTTGCTCACAGACCAGAAGTGGTCACGATCCGGTTCAGGACTCAGGAGTAGCTGTGTGTTGTGTAACCGGATCCACATTTTTTCAGCCCCCTCTCGAACAAATAAGCAATGATTTTGAGCCCACCAAAGGGAAATCAATGCCACTTCTGAGGGGGGGGGGTTACTGTATGAATCTGGTATCTATATATGCATCAGGTCGTGAAATTCTGTCAATAATATTGGTTGTTCTATATACTACTATATGGTTACTACTCTCCGCCCACATAATCAGAGGTAGCGGTAGAGCTGATGGAGGATGATGAGTTTGAAAATACATGGAGCGTAATTGTAGATTGGTAAGTCATGTTCAAACACGACACATCCAGTGATTTACAACCTTTTATGGTCGCGACTCCATCTCCAATTTGACAATGTTCCGCGGCCCAGATCAAAATTCAACGAACTGATTACTAAAAGAAGTCAGCACCTTTGCCCAGACTTACTCGCGGGCTATTTTGGAAATTGATTACGTTCAACATATTCGTAAACTCCAGAATAAAAGGCAAACGTCCCCCGCGTTTGGAATCACTATCTTTGAATAAAGAATTCAAACGGTGTGAACGATCTCCAGGAATATACCGTTCTCGTATAATTGTGATTACAATTAGCCTTATTCCAGTAATTGAAGGTTGTTTTTATTTATATTTTATTGCAGTTTAGGCGAGGGTGGTAGTCCCCATTTTAAAATCAACAAATGTGATAGTAAATCGCGCTATCTGATTCATTGAGTTCTATGCATTTGGTCTGATTTCCGGTTTGGGGCTGGGGTGTCCTACATACATCCCGTGAAGCAATTCTGAGTAATCAAAAATAGCTCTATTGTCCTGCACATTTTTAGAAAAAGTTGAGAGTTTTAATAAGAAATACTTCCACATAAATAATCTCAATAACCTAATATCGAACATTGTTCATGTGCCGCATAATCTTTCGTCGGCATGTTGTGTTGTCATCCTAGTCTAGATATTCCGTGAACATAAAAATGTTCACACTCAGGTCAGAGTTTTCAATTATAATGGACCAAAAGGTAGATATCCGCAGAGGCAGAATCGTTGTATACAAGTTACATAGTGCTCAAAGATATTATGCGAATGTTTGTGATGGTATGCTATGTAACTTCTGCCTCAAAATCCCCACGCCATCGCAAACAGATATGGATATGATATGTATCTATACTGCGGTAAAAATATTCATTGATATCCCTCTCTTTCGATTTGTGAGTTGACTCATTTCCGTTGTTTAATAATCTTTTTCGTGATTCAGAATCAGTGGAAACCCAAATGGTGATCGACGATTAATGATTCAAATTCAAACGGCCTACTTCCCAATATCACTTGGTGTCATTTGACTATGCCACAACAACTTATATTACATTCATTCGCAGGTTGAACTCCTGTAATATAATCCTGAGCATAGCTCATTGATAACCGAGATGAACCATGCAGTTGAAGCAACCTGCCATTGAAAGACAAGGAAATGAGAAATATAGAAGCTACTATGTCCGATTTTCGATCTGAATTTTTATTAGTGCTATTCAGATATGGTCATTGTTAATGCATATTCTAGGTTGGCGGCATTGCATGATAAACTGTGTATTGTCCCTATAGAACCATGTGGATTGGATTGACAATTCTGGATGTGTTCTTGGCATCATAGAAATGTTACAAGCAAGTTGATGCAATCAAGTAACCTCGATTCGTTGCGCGAATGACTTTGAAATGTTCTAGATTTGACCACACCATTTCACACCCAAAAGCGAATGTGAGTCATAAAGAAAATGAGAAATCAAATTTACTTTAGTAACATGTTATGGAGTTGGAGAGTTTCGTTAAATGTCTTGTGTCTACCCAGCATTTGAATCTCCAAATAGTACCATCAAATGTCGTATTTAAGGCCTGTTGGATATAAGTCTGTACCTTCGTAATGCTTCGTGTTTAACTAGCCATGCTCTAATGATTCTTCTATGAATTGCAGGCTGTATCTTCCATAAGCGATGAACTGGTGAATCGGGAAATAAAGATTTTTGTTACCGAAAATAAAGCAGAACTGCCTTTTCAACATGAGAAGTTCGATCCGCTTGTAGGTACGGCATTTGTTTTTGCAATTGCCGATGTGCAGAAAAACGTTATCTAGCTCAGATGCATCACTGCTAAACGTTGTGTAGCCAGGGGGTGGGATTTGCGGGTCACAACCCCTCCTATTTCCAACTTTAAACCCCATCCTTTTGAAATGCTTATGTTATCTCAAATAGTTCTCAGCTCATTTGCAATTTAGTAATTCGTATTATCAGTTATTGGTTGGATGTGCTTTAGTTTCTTAGTTGTGGATTTATAAAGGTTGTTAGTTCAAGTTCTAGTTGCGCGTTTTGAAGATTAAATAGTTTGTGCAAATCGGGTATAAATTTTACAGAAAATGCGTCGAATGAAGAAATACCGTTGGAATGGCGAGATGGGATAACAATTTCCAGCGAATTTGCGTACGTGTACACTTCCGGCACAACTGGTAAGTATAGCTTCCTGACCAAGATCGATGACTTTCACTTCCCGGTGAAAATCGATGATTTTTTGTCTTTAGGGCTGCCAAAGGCTGCAACTTTCCATCATCGACGTGGTTTCTCTGCTGCAATCATTCTCAAAGCAGCAGGCGGAACAGCCGATGACGTTGTGTACACGCCTTTGCCGTTATACCATTCTTCCGCCGGCATGCTCGGTCTGTTGGGAACTTTGAGTCTTGGTGAGATAATATTCTAACGGAATTTTGTAATGCGATGTGTGCTATTACAGTTTGTAGTGCGTGGGGTAGGCAGTCAGCACTCTTGACCACTCGGATTTTGCATTGTGATATTTGGGGATCCATTTTGGTGGTCTCATCATATACTTTGGCTTAGTCAGTATATACCAGCGATTCCCAAACCTACCTGGCCTTTATTTTGATATTTCGCAGCCCTATAAACATCCAACAATTCTATAGAAGATTTGCAAAAAACACGCCAAATAAACAAAATGCAACTACTATCAACAACAACACTTGTTTTGCTGCAATTAAGTCGTCAATATTTGGTTTGGATTAGGATAGCGCACCTATCATGTCTATTTCAGCGTCTGTTTTCATAAGGAGAGACTAGAAAAGGCTGTCTCGCGATTGTAGGTGGTTACAGAAGGAAGAATGAACTTTAGAGCCATTTTATGAAGATTTGAATAGGACTGTCTCATTTCTATCAAAAAGTAACTGCAGTGTCACACTTCTCGGGGAAGGACTTTTGCTGCACCATTGTTCATCACATCCACAAACTCTTCTCGAATTCCATTCGCTTCTGAAGCCAAGTATTGATGGCGTGTTAATGAAATGATGCTATTCATCGAATAGCTGTAAATTTGTAAAATACTGTGAGATTTCTTCACCGAGAACGGACAAGTGTTAATGATAACATCATTTGCTTCAAGTTGAATAAGTAATTCTCTCGTATTTTATACACACACAGTACAGGCATTTCAGCCAACTTGTTTATTTGGTTTAATTTGATAGGTTGCTCGATGGCTTTGAGAAAGAAGTTCTCTGCCAGTCAGTTCTGGAATGACTGTCGCAAGTACAACGTCACGATTGTCCAGTATATCGGAGAGACCGTCCGCTACATCTGCGCTACGCCACCGGTATGTGGAATGCTATCACCCTAAATTTAGCGCAGTCCTATTCCCAAGCCCGAGAGAGATTGCGGCATCCCCTATGATCACTAGGGCAAGTTTTTGAAACTTCTTTTACAGCCTCCGGCAGCTTCCTAAATACCTAAAAGTTATGTAGTATGGTGTTTTAAGCTGTTTGGCTGAATCTTATAGTGTAACTTTTTGCAGCTTTTTCAATTTTTCGTGCAACTAACTTTTTACTGGAAGTATTTGGCACTATAACTAGATAGATACCTTCATTATTTCACTGCCGTTAAAATGTGAGCTGATTTGACGTACATTCAGGCTAGACCGCCGAAAATTATGTTTCCATTGGGTCAATTTTTTCAGGCTAGTGATTTTGTTGAGGTCCCCAACACTGAGTTTTGCTACAGTGCCTTGCATACGGATCGATACCTTAATAATGTCAAGGAACTTGTCCATAAATGCACCGTTGTCTGACTTGCGAAAGTTTTGCTAGTGGCGGCACGGACTCCTCGTGTGCTCGGAAAGTCTAAAAGCAACAATGTTCTTGTTCTTCAAGGCCGACAACGACACGGATCACAAGGTGCGAATGGCTGTCGGCAACGGACTGCGGCCTCAGTCCTGGGCCAAGTTTTTGGACCGATTCGGCAAAGACATAAAAGTCTCGGAATTCTACGCTGCTTCAGAAGGGCCGGTCGGAACGATAAATTTGGACAATCATTTTGGGAGTATCGGCTCGCTGAGTCCATTCCTGAAGGTATGTTGGAATGCGCGGCGCGTTATTTCGGAATTGAAACCGTTTTTGACATAGAGCCGAAGGTCACAATACGGTCGAATAATGGTGTTGGGAACTATGCACATTTGGTCACACTGGTCGGCGACAAAGTACTTTTTTACTTGACTGGTGATGTTTTTACACTACTTCAACTTGCAACTGAACAGTTTGTAGGAAGAACTATTTACTTTTTGTTCTTTGGGTTTTAAAACGTAGAAAGCAGTTTTGCAAAAAGTTTGCATTGCTTCAACTAGTAAAATTGTCATGAGAACCGCTTGAAATTTTCCCCATATCATCATAACTTATTATATATTTGAAAATTTTGCCTATTCGTAGTGTCATTTTAGTCGTTTTGCGTTGGTTTCGAAGATGCTGCCATTAACTGCTGAAAGCATGCGACCGATAGACAAAATATAATTTTTGAAACCAGTTAGTCGAGTCGTTTACCGACATTCATTTTCTACTTCCATTTGAAGTAGTTTATACACGTCACGGAAACTTCTACTTGAAAGTAACGAGACATTCCTGGCACTGCTTCTACTTCAGTAGAAACCAGAGCGATTGGGTTGGAGTTTGGTTAAATTTTCTCTTGATAGAACTGGAGTCACTGAAATTTTGTAACAGTCTTTGCAGATGGAGTTTGAATGCTCCTACTCAGACTCCGACTTCTTCAAAATCGAACCAAATGTTCTCCTCAAATGGCACTTGAAAGTGCTGTTGTGGTGTAGAAGTTGTCGAGTTTTTCACGTAGGCGGACCTTCATAAACTTGCTTTCTTTCTGCGAGCACATTTTTTAGAATTGAGAATATACTTTGGCTCACGTCTATTTCTCTTCTATTTTCAGAAAGTCGGACTTCTAAAATTGGTGATGTATGACCGAGAGCTCGACCAAATATGCAAAGACGAGAACGGAAGGTACAGTATCTCTCTATCATTGTCAGGATTGATTTAGATGGGATTAAAATAGGTCGCTGGCCGCAAGAATGCAATATTGAGAAAAAATAAGCCCCGCATTTGAGCAGCCTTATTTCGAAACTTCAGGTCAGTACAACACTTGTGCTCTCTATCATTGCTGATAGGCAAAGTTACCAGAAGAAATGTAATATTTTATTAAAGAAGAACAAGTACAACAAGAAAATCATGATCATAAACTTAAATTCATTGTGAACTATGAGCTGCACTGGATATCTGACAACGCTTTTCGGCGACTAAGGAATAGATAGCGAGACACGTTACTAGCTGAAAGACTTTCTCCTAAAGCTTGATCTTGTGGGGAAGCCAAAAGCCGTTTTCTAGGCGTGCCGATCTTGGCAATGTCTGGGCCATTGCACATCAAAGCAATATGCACTGGCCCCTGGATACCAGTGTTACTAATCAGGTCTTTGGTCTGACACGGCCGGGGATTGAACCCACGACCTACCGATCAAGAAGCTATCTTGTCGGCGTCTTATCACATGTTATTATGTCCCATGCTCGTATTTCCACTAGCCATTCCAATACCATGTGCTAGTTTATTGTTGCGTTTATTATGGTGTAGAATTGTCTTGAGACAATGCCATTTTTGTTCAGATGTATCGAAGCGCCCGATGGCACACCGGGACTTCTTCCGTCGAAAATCAGTTCAAACACCCCGTTTGCAGGATACCGAGGAAACAAAGCAAAAACCGAGAGCAAAATAATCCGGAACGCCTTCAAGGTTTGTGTGCCATGCTCGATTTATACCGCGCCAGGAAGGATTACTTGTGCTGAATCAGGGGTCACCAACTCATCATGTAGCTTATAAAGCGTCACCATTGATGGTGATTTCCTTCTATTGTAAAGTAGTTGGAATCGGAGGATGTTAACAAACAGCGGCTTCCGCCAGTAGGCTATGTGTGTCCCCCACTCCAAAGGGTGTTACGATATTTCTGTGAAAATCGTGATTGTCGCGCTGATGACCGCATTTTTCCTCAGGACGGAGACGCCTATTTCAACACGGGAGACCTGATTCGTCGTGACCCCGATTACCATTTGTATTTCATCGATCGCGTTGGCGACACCTTCCGTTGGAAAGGGGAGAACGTATCCACCAACGAAGTGGCGGACATTTTGGGCGAAGCGCCCGGCATCAGGGCTAACGTGTATGGAGTGGAAATCCATGGTATAACATATGTGGCGTGCATACAATTCTGCAGTACCATGATAAATTTCAGACTGTGACGGGATTTATTTCCTTTGATAAAAAGACTAGCGGCGGTGATTCACAAAGTGGCCGATTGGGAAGAGTCAAAAAATTCAAAAGGGGACGAATGTCTGAACATTTAATCAGTGTTATTTCATCAAACGTTTGGTTTCTTGCCAATTTCAAATCATCATAATCGCTCAACCCATGCCAACCTGCGAGAAATTGAAGGATCAAATCAGGGGAAATTTGCTTTCCGTTACACCGATTTAACTTGTTCATGTATTTTCTCAACTTTGTATAGAAACCGATTGTTGAAGTGCGTCTAAAAACCATTTTCCCTTGACGATACGAAGTAAGAAAAAATTAGTATTTTAGCATCAAATAACTCTTAAAACAGAAGCGCCATACAAGCAAAACTATTTGATTCGGGTGAAACAAGTAGATAAAACATACTTGAGTAGGGGAGATGTGGTACCGATGAATCAAAAATTGCAAAATGATCTCTGGCCCTCAAATCTTCAGCCGAGAATAGCAGATCTTTTGCTGTCTCAACACCAGACATGGGGTAATCGCGATTAGTAATCGTAATCGATTACGACGATTACAGCATTTTCAAGTAATCGTAATCGCAATCGATTACATTCGAAAAAATTCCGAAGTAATCGTAATCGTAATCGACTACTTCNTATATCTAATCGATTTNTCTGTGAAAGAACGATTACTTTTTATNTTTGCAAGGACTATGACATAAACTGAACATTCNTGAACAGGGAAGAGATATTATACCAGGCTCGTGAGTCGTGACAGCACAAACGTCTGATTTTCCAACGCCACAGCTCATTATTACGTCAGAAGCAGCCTATTAGCTNTGCGCGTCATTGCGTAAGAANTATCCACACTAAATAGATATTCGATGTACNTACGTCGTACATTAGTGTCATTNTAGGAACACCCGCCGTNCTGTATNTCAGGTTATCAACACGTTCCACACGCCACTACCTCGCAGCAGTATAATTTATCTCCGCTCTGCCTAGTTTAAAATAGTAGGCTAACTTATGGTTGATGTTTGGTTATGCTTATGCTTAGTTAAACGCAANTTGACCGTAGCTGCTTGGNGAGCAGTAGGCCTATCTAGTACNTACGTAAACCGGACAAAAATTTGGAATTTTNTNCTCGTCAAATAAAACATTGCGATTTCCACAACGAAGCAGTAAAAATNAACAGCTGGTGATATATATATATCAAAACCGAGCCGTTTTTGCCGTTTCTCGTAACGGCAGCTTGCAGTACAATATCGGTGTGAAGTTGAAGGCAGAATTTTATGTTCGCTTCGTCTTATTCTCACATGATTCTACTTGAAACGGGCGCCAATCGTTATTTCACAATTCTTTACTCAACATTGGGACCTGCCGCCATGGCCATGGGCTTATATATCATGTTAACATGGGTTGCAGCTGGAATCAGGACCAAAACAGCAATTCGACCCCCATAGGGTGGTAATCGCAAGTTGAAGACTGAATTTCGTCAATAATTGCATTATATTACTATTGATTTTTAATCATCTCTCTGCCCCCGATGGTCATATTTACCTGTAGAGTTTGTTTGTTTGAGGTAATCTTGGTGTTTGTCGACTACAACGGTCAGTTACACCAGGCCTATTTTCTTCATTTTTGATTCCGTATCTGCCGACTTGTAGCACGGCCCACTTCTAGGCTTATTGTAAGACACCGCTTACGCGAGCCTAGATAAACCTCCAACACCTAGTAATTCAGAAGTCCACCTCGGTCGGACTCGAACCCGCAACCCAATGGCGTTGCAGCCGTGGATTATACCACTGCGCTATCTCGCCACACAATTACCTACATGTAGAGCTGGNGGCANGNAATTCATAATTATANCCTCTGGTATCTTGTTATAATTACTTNAGTGTATGNTGNTAATTCGTGACCNCCGGTTTGTTNTATAATCAAACGATATTGTAGTGGCTCAAGCGTAGCAGACTAGAAGAAAAAACTTTCGTGAGACGCACAAACAAATTGTNATGNCTTTATATCTGACTGCATGTCTAGCAACTCAAGTTGTAAATTACCAGGGTCAGTATGGNCACATTAACTACAATAGGACTTGAAAANATTTTCATNATGGGNAAAAAAGCATTNATTCCGTCAATGNGGCCGTTGAACTTGACAATCAAGTCAAATGATCCATTGNTTTNATGGTCAGATAGCGTTGTAAAACGTGTTGCAACACCACCTGCACTTAATTAAGTCTGATGATGAGCAGACTTAAATTTGAGTGACGATCCAAACGCATTTGAGTGTGAGCATACTTTTTAACNTGAGTTGAGTAACGAAATCGTTGCTGAGTAGAGCATCGCTACTNGACAGCGAAGGAATTGGTCTCCAAACTCTCCACNCATAATNACNAACTCCAGATTCCAAGCCAAGCNAGTNNAATTTTTGAATATCAATTTTCTTGTTTGTTCTAANTTGATTTTATAATATNTTTGTTGGATTTTCCAACGTCAATGGGAGCCNCAAGTAGNCTAGCTCGGAGCCGCANGTNGGGAATCATTGATCTAGAGAGGATTTTCAAGTTAATTAGATCTCTCGAAAATACTCTATAACTTATGTTGGTTTACGAAATACTTTTTGAGTCCCCTTCGAGCTCGCTCCCAACCCTATTGGGAAATTTGGGGTGCGGCAATTATGGCCCTGGCATGAATGCAAATCATTGGGCGCGATAAATTGACCTCTATAAAAATGGGCAATGGGTACA
>ATSW01001115.1:0-15911 GCA_000444245.1 Botryllus schlosseri
GAGTCTCATAGTCTGAATTGGACCGTGTATTAGTGTTCGTATCGTCCGTGTGGCTATATTGTTTATGAATGATGGAGAGCACGAGGCGAAATAAGGACACAAGTCGAAATTAGTGTTAAATATGATAAGTAAAGGAAGTGTAGTTTTATAGGACATTCCTCCTCCAAATAATCTTATAAATATGGACAATATGGCAACCTTGCCTAAAGTCTAAGCTTGATATGGACATCACTTTTGAGGCGGTATTAGAGACTATTGTAGCAAGCGAACTTACGACTTAACGCTTATAGAAATTTATGCACGCATGCGCACTTGCTCAGGCGAGAAGCATGCATTGGCTACTGCGAAAGTAGGAGTAAATCGTGACTTAAACGCACTCGCTCTCGTGGGATATTTGTCATAACCAATTGGATCTTCCGCGAAACGATTGTTACGGAGGAAAACAATATTTAAAGGCGTGGAGCGATAGATGATTGCAAATATCATTACTGACGAATTTATACAGGAATTTTTCGGCGAATTCGTACGTTGCTGGTCAAAAACTAATTTACACCATACATTAAACGTGCGTGCACAGGTGCACACAAAATCAGTGACAAAACCCATGACAACAAAACGTGAATTACACAGAAGCATGTCGTGGATAAAATGTCTCACACCCCTTGCCATAAGATTCATCATTGCCTGGGAGAGCGTGAAAGCTCCGTGTTTGCATATGAGCTTAGCCTCACTAGAGATCAAATTAACCTTCCAGCGAACGCAGTAAGGAGATTGGCGCGAATAATGGTAAAACCGCGATTCATCTAATCCAATATAGCGAAACATAAAATGAAATATTCCCAAAGTCGAATACAAATCATCTGTGACAACGGCGAAAACTAAATCTAGTATTTGCCTATTTCTAATCCATCTAAAGACGAAGTATGTGTAGGTAAACACGCGCTTATATTGCATAAATACTGTTTGATGTGCAGTAGACGCAATGCATGTGATTGTGTAAAATTGTTTCAAACTAGACTACCATGATTGTATATCGCGGTGAGTTTATAATCGATACGCTTGAAGAGCCTACATCCCCACGAGCTCATAAATAATATAAGGTAAGCAACATGTAATTACGGTGTGTTGACAAAGGACATCATAACTCAGACTCACGCAAAACGATATCGATATAGGTAGACGTGTACTTACAGCCTCTGAAGGGTTTTCAACCCGCTGAAGAGATTTTCGGGCAGTATGGTCAGTTTGTTTTCGTTCAAACGCCTGAAAATAATATAAATATGAGGTTTGATGCATCCTAATTTGGGACGCATCGAAAAAGCAGTGGAATTATTACTTCAAATCGCGTATGGCGCGATTACGAAAATTTGGGAATTCCCGTTTGAGATTAGACCCTTGCGTATTTATGTTCTGTACATGTGTTGAAAGGAGGAAATACAGCGCTGTACTCAGAGTATCGCGTGGTCTACTAAGGCAATATATGGTGAACTTATGTCCCTCGCAATAAATTTAATCGCACGCATTATAACGGCTTATCGCCTGACTACGTTTGACAAAAATCAGGCCGCGAGGTCGCTGGCGTATTTAGGCGTTTTCGCTACGCCGATGAGTGACGCGCGTGATTATGTTATCGGCGACATTCAAAATATATATGTTGCTCATCTTGCGGTCCGCGAGTCTGAGGAAGCTGCCGACTGCGACAGAGGAAACCTTGAACCCGTCGTGATATGATTTTTAAAACAAAGTCAATAAAGAGATCGCGAAGCGGATTCAGCAAAAACTCGAATCATGATGCATGCGGCGAACATTCAACCCTCGGTGAACTTCGCGTAACAACGTGATACGCGATTGCGTGTTGATGGCGAATATTTCGGGAAAACCCGCCAGCAGTCAATTGTGGACGCAATGATCTTATGGGACCAGGCTACCCCTCGAATGAAAAAACTTCCAAAAATCATTTTTTTCTGTGATATGTGTTCTATTAAATGTCACATTTCATTTACACACATTTGTTAATGATTGTATAAGCCTAAGTGTGACAAATGTCACAGAATTTGTTTTCTGGCGACGGATAGACTAATCGACGGACCTGCGGGGCTCATGCACTTTCGAACAACAGCGCCTTCCAGGTGCGGGTTCGCTATACTGCAGTAATTGGCAGAGATCGCATTCAGCTATAATGGTGACGTTAAATTTCCAAATCAGCGTCTTTTGGGCTGGGTCGCGACCTCGGTAATAAGTTACTACCAACAACTTCGTACATCCGTCACGGCGGGGACTGAAAATCCCAACAAATGGTCATACGTAAGCGAAATATACCTAATCATGTTAAGGGGTGCAGTCAAACAAGGGCTATGTCATCCCACCCAGATTTTGGGCATGTTAATGTCGCTTTCCTACTGAATATTTTCAACCACTTCATATTTCCATCGGGGCTACGGCGCCGGGCATGAGTCAACATAATTCCGATTGTCAACCGCCCCTATTTTGCACGGAAAGTAAGCAGTTCATTTCGTCTCGTTATCAAGACTGTTTCAAGTCGCGCTAATTGGGAGGGGATACCATGAACACAACGCCGCGATACCCTTTCCGAATCTACAAGTACAACCAATAACAAAGGACCGTTATACAAGTCAGCTCAGTAAGGTTACGATTCATCTTGCCAATATCACTCGGCGACATCAACAGAACGTAAGAAAGTCAAGTGTTCGATGTCACACTACTTCTCATATTACTACATGCGTTGCGACGGCGTAACCAGTGCGACAGCGCCGAAATAAGTTCCCAGACGACAGTTGACGAAAGGGCAATGTCACCAAAAACATACTGTTGCGACTCTGCCCCGTCTACATACACGGTATAACCGCGACCCGAATAGCCTCCCGAGTCCCTAATAACAATTACAGCGAGTGAAGTATGCCAGATATTTCAATGCGTGTTCACCAAGCGAAAGGTTAGGCATTATCGACACTATTGATTTCGTGAAGTTATGTCAAAGATTCCAAATCGAATTTATAGTTCCATTAATGGCACATGACCCGCGTAAAAGTGCAGTCCGCACAAAATTACCTCTTGTTTTGAAATCCGGGTAGAAGTGGTAAGTAAGGAAGTACTTCGACTTTTCCGGAGTAATCGAGTACGTTAAGCTAGATCTAGATAGAATACTTACTTTTTAGTCGGAAATCGACGTTACCGCTACTTCTACTTGAGTATCAACGATACCTTGTAACAGCATTTGTATTCGGGTTTGCCGACATTGTGACGTGACTTTTATTCGCTAAGTCACAATGAACCAGTGATGTTGCCGCAATATAGATTTCGTAAGCTCCATCCTGCTGACCGTGGATGCCCTCATTTACCATTGAAAGCACGGCTGTGCCAGTAATGATAACAAATACCGGTGACCAAGGTGGGGACCCCGGTAACGGTAACACTGCGATTTATTGTGAAGAAACAATAACTCAACGCCACACGACACGAAACAAGTATTCCATTAGAAATTCACTAAATCACAAATCTAAAATACGTAGCCTACATTCAATACGGTCAGGTTAATATAATAACGTAATAACACGGAGATACATATGAATTCTAGTATATTTCAATAATACGTAAACCCATGATATGTGATTAATCTAAGATTAGTTTCACGGGCGTTAGTTCAGTGTATACTGTATGTATAGTCTCAGTCATACTGAATCTGAGGTGTCATCGACACTGGTTATGGCAACAGGGTCGAGGAGCCGCTTTGTGACGAAATAAAGATTTCGCCGATTTAGTGCAGATTCCAACGCGGCAGTTACCCGCCTTCGCCTTGACAGTGCTGGAACACGGTTATCTCAAATCTCGAGTAGGAACGAATGGTAGTTTTCTGGTATTTACACGGATATGAAATACAATTTATTTCTGACCAAGATCAATATCTCGAAACGTACATTGTACATTTGTACAACCATAAAGTATTGACAAGGCAAGATTTCCCACTGGAGTTTGACCATTCGATATCCCTTTTGCGCGGACGAATATTAGCCTCAAGGCAGCAGGATAGGCAATTCCGCAAACGAAAAGTTATTATTACGACATCAACGACAGATACTGTAATTGCGTAGCGTGAAATTTGTTTCGGCTCTCCCGATTTCATTTAGAAAGCGTCTCGTAAAAGGACCACCACAGTGCTGGGCCGACCTAATTTACGCCGTAAAGTCGAATTAAAAATTTCATGCTAGCTCGAGTCGTATCGACGGATCGCTTTGGGAGCGCAAATTAGACACAATATACCAATCCTGTTCTAAAACCTTTCATCACTCTTACTGCCCAGTGCCTATGTTTCTCCGTTAACACCGTAACAAAGCAAGAGCGAATACCGTTCATTACAGGTGAGCTCGCATTATTATAGTAAATCCTAGTAAATGCGGTGAACGAAAACATCTTGAGAGCAAAAAGGACATTTCGCATCACGTTTAACGGTGCGCGCGCGTAACGATCGAGACATAAAGTTGTCCAGAACAATTAAATGACGAAATCCTTGCGAAGAATCGTTTCGCGATTACAGGCGGATGAAAGCTGCCTCTACATCTAAAGGTTCCAAAGAGTAAAATCCAAATTCGTGGGGAGAGGATGGTTACCGGGCCTGCAGATAAGGCGCAGTTACAAGACATTACGAGGTAGGCGAGACGGTCATAATATGTAATACGGATGATTCTGGCTACAATTGACCTGTCATGATTATTGTCACAAGCATTCTATGTCGGATAACGCACCCTTTCTAGAAAATGGCTGGATAATATGAAGTTTAGTATTGTCATCACATGAGATTCATGGTTTGATGATAGCAATTGCTAGTCTAATGTATTCTTAATGGGTTTAATTTTGTTTTAAGAATAAGCAATGTGCAATAAATCAGACCAATAAGTATATTTGTAAGTAAACATCACAGCAAAACCGTTTCCATTCAAGCAACGTAACGTAAACTTGAAGCGAAGTGAAACCACAGGGAAACGTTTCAACACATCTGACAACCGCGAAATATTGATTGCAACCTCAATAGCCGAGCGCGTTCACTGTCGGTTGCAACTACGTCACAACACCAGATAACGACACGATGAGTTTAGAAAACGCTGAGATGGCTATCATCACTGGATTACAATGTGTTTGAGGATGGCCTCCTGTTAAATGAATTTCTCACACTTTGGCGATTAGGAATTAACACACCCACGCGCGCATAAATGACAACATTACCGATTTAAACCAATACAGGACTTTACTTTACTCATACGCCAGTGATATCGTGTAAATTTTTACAATGTAAATTGTACAAAGACTGCTGAGAATCGGGCTAGGTCCACATCTATATTGTTCCGACGCTTAATTCACGCCGCGAAATTTTATCGAACTAGTTATCAGATCATCGATGCGAATGTCGGGGGAAATTATGACGTAATAGTCAATGAAATTGCTGTTTGGACACCTCATTACCACGATAACATGGAAAAATGCCACATTCGCCATATCAAACCTTCGTTGGTCATCGAGTGCATTGGAAAGAAACAATAGCTACAATCATAAATGACCATTGCAAAAGTGGCTGAACAGTGAACACCATGTTATTGTGGATGTGCTCACACTGCTCACAGTCCTCGCAGTGAAATCAACCACAATCAAAATAAATGCGTTTTGGTCGCTATATGAACCACGCCTATCGGTCATAGCTGGACCCCAAGGATGCGTGATGGCTTAAATGCCAATATCACTAATTAGTAGTAGGGCTGGGCACAATGATTCAAGTACTCGAATCTGAATCGAGTATTAATTGTAATGATTCGAGTCGAGTAGTAAAAGACGATTTTTTCGAGTATTGAAATTTTACGCTCCTCGGCACTCGAAGTTAATATTTCAACGAGAATAATAGTTTCGACAGTAATTTCAATGTTGAAGCCTTGAAACCTTGATTGGCCGTATCGTAGCATACGAAATATTTAGTACAAAGCTACGAACGTTACTGGAACGAGCAGATTTGATCGTCCCACAATATTGTCATCAAGTCCAATAAAATCGGTATGGTCGAAAAAATACCAATGTATCTTTAATATGACGGATAACAGGCATTATATTCTTTGTGGTGGCATAAATGGTAATATTTGAACTCTAACATGACACGTTCCGCTATGACGTCATAATGAGTGATACTCGATTACTCGACTCGACTCGGAAGCATATTACGTGATTCATAATCGAATCACTCAGGTACTCGATTTTGCCCAGCCCTTAGTATTTTTGTTCGTGTCAGTCGTTCGTGGCTGAAGACAGTGTCCTAGACATACACAAAAGTGGTCCATCCCGCTAAGTTTACACGATTGTACAGCGCACGATGAGAGATCAAAGCAAAATCTATTTTGGCCATGAGAATAAGCACGCCGTTGGATAGATAACAAATCTCCTAAGACGCGAGGATATCGCAATAAGTACTGCCCGCTATCCACACTCAATCACCACTCGATTCCAGAAATAGCAATGCCGAGGAAACGATGCGAACCGCACCCTCTTCCTCCCATGCCAACGTCACTGTTATAGCGATAATACTGCAGTACCAGCGCATTAATTCATACATACTACATAGCCTTTATAAAATAATGTAATGACTTTGTGAACATGAACGCACACCGCAATTTACTCACAACAATCCCAAATCGTCGTTAAGGCAAAAATTACCGTATTACGTCGGCAAGTTCAAAAGAGTCTAATGTTGAAAACGTGTGTCGTTTCGAATTAAGTTAGGAAATTATAACATATCGCGCCAACATTACAATTAGTTATTAGAAGGTTTGGAAAACCGTTAAAAGGATAATAGTAAAAACACATGTCCCATTGCGGGCGGCACTCGGAAACGAAACTGACGATATATCCAAAACTTAAGAAGATATCAGAATTCAATCCGATAATGTTTTGTTCGTTTTAAGTTTCCGGATTTTATATATTATCCGCGCTCGCTCAAATCCCCGATGTGTCTTTATCAGGAAAATGTCAAAGGTGAGACTGTGTACGGTATGAGCCGTACACTGAACCGATCAAATTGCGTTAAAAAGTTTAGGCTCAGCGCCGCGCATACCGAAGACATGCGCAATTCGAGCTAGGTCACAAATGTCCCGCAAATCCTTGGATAGTAAGAGAATCATTTAACCCACGCATACAGCGGGGATGATTGCGAACTTGGAGGTTTAACAGTTGCGGATAGTAGACGTGCTTGATCTGATGATAAATCTGACCCGTGTACTTACAGTACTTCCAGCATTGTGTTTTGACTGAACGAATTCTTTTCGATGCTGCCGATATGGTTGCCGTAGAGATATCTAAAACGGAAAAAAGTCGGCAGTTTAGGATCGCAAGTTGAAGCTTTTGAACTCCGTGAGTTTCAATAAGTCCTTTTGTGTTTATGTTGGTTTCAAATCAGCGATGGCTAAATGTAATGCAAGAATAATGTCTCATGCTGCCGCGCTTACATAACAAGCGAGAAGTATCATACATGTTCAAAGCACATCGGGTTGCATGAAGCTTCATCCCGCGTACCATAGCGCTTAGGCACCTCATTTTATCATTCACGGGTATATGGACGGTGGACGCTCATTCCATAAAATAAGTTTGCGCAGCTGTTGTTCCGCCCACCGCACGACATTAAATAGATTGCGCCATCAATTTTCGGCGGCCATATTTTTGCTCAAATCACGACCGCTTTTTAAAAATTACCCATCAAAGTGACCGGCCCGTGAAAGTATTAGATAACGCAAACACGGCCAACGGGGATTTCAAAACGCAACTCATAAAAGAAAAGCTTTCATAGTGCGACATCGTCGAGAGCATAACTACGTAACTGTATTCAAAGTAAAGGTTGTTTCACCGTCTCCAGGCCGGTCGCAAAATGCAATTCTTGCATGGGTGCCTCACTTAATCATTAGTTAAACACTGGGCAGAACTAATGACGACCCAACACAATGATTTACCTGAAATAATAGTTTGTTTTCAAACTCACATCACGAAGCCAGCAGAACCAATGGCAACAAATTAACCCGGAGCTTGCACGTGACCGTACGTAAATGTGATCGCGCACCATTTCACATGAGACAAATCGCTCACGTGACACTAAGCTACATTAATCTGCATGTTAGAAACGCAATAACTGAATGACGTGTACGTGATGAAGGACTTAGGCGACCAACCGAAACAATAGATATAGTTACAAACGTGAGTCATTTATTCAACTAAGCAACGGAAAAACATAATAGCACAAACAACAGGTGGTTCACAATCGCAGGGCGTAGCAACCTTGAACAAGTGTAACTTATGGAACTATAGGATACTATACTAGAGCTATCGCATTGGAGGTTGGGATATATCTTAAAGTGAAACTGGTATAATGATAAACACAAAGCATCTGGTTGGTTCCTCCCAATATAATGTATGTAGGCATTGATCGGCGCACCAAAGATTAGTCAGTTCTAGCGTCGATCTAGATGAGTTTGGGTTTGTGTATCAAATTAATAGTGAATTATTAAAAATATATACTTACAAAACTCTAAGCTGCTTGAGTTCAGCAAAGTCGTCTCTTGATATATGCGTGATATTGTTACTTTGAAGTTCTCTGGAAACAGAATTAACATGTTACAATAATTGTTTTATTTTCTGGAGTCTGGGGATTGTGCTAAATTGAAAGATTAGAAGAATCGATGAATAGCCTATAGGTTTTCTACGTCGCAACCGAGGTAGAAGATATCAAATATTGTGACAAATCAGGATTAAATTCGAAATGTCTACAGAGCGCGATGTACACATGCATAGTTATCATAATCTCGTGGCGAACCGTTGGCAGTAACAGGTATAGCCGAGCGCTGATTCGTGTTTGCACAACTAAATCAATCTGTCCGCACAACGCAATTTGAGTGCGCTCGCGATAACTCCGAAATATTTCAGGGATAAGCGTGTTTGGAATGAGGTTTATGATGCCAGATATTGCGTTCGAAAATATTTAAATTGCCGCTTGAAAACTCTTCGAAAATATTCGAAGATTACCATTTAACCTGAAAACAATCCGACACGCATGATGCGTTTCAGAAACGTCTTTTAGAGAAGGCGATCGTTCCTACAAATTGGCTGTGTCGTCGTTACAATGGGTAACAGAAAGTATCTTTCCGACGTGCAGAAGTAGTCGATCTACCCCGAGTGTTCACAACTCTGCACAACCAACGCGTATGCCTACGCTACGCATCTACAGAGCCGATAGGATTGCATATCGCCTGTGGAGTATTCATAAGCACAACTTATCCACCATTGTCGTTGATTCAATGTTTTGTATGAGGTATTGATGCTCAATGATTTCAGTAAGCAGAATTCTAATATCCACTATACCCATCGGCGTCTAATGGACTAAAATATTCGAGACCTTACCCACGGCAACACGTAAATTTTGGAGTGACCGAGAGTCACGTAACCGGTTGTTTAAGGAGTCCCGCACTCACGACTAATGTACTGTAACTGCTAGCCTCAAATCAGCGGTTGTTTACCAAGCTTTAAATTAAATCAACAGACCTAACAACCTGAGTAATAACCCATTCCCAAATAAATTGGCTATTTCGCCCGTACTAGAAGCCCGTGGATAATACGGAAATAGATCTAATGTAATATTATATAATATAGTGTACTGGTTACAACAGATGGTACTATAAAGTTTCGTAAACGCCAAACTTATATATTTACTGAGAAAGGCTCTAATGAAGTGTGTGGAAGCTCAGCATTTTCGACAGATTTACGGGAGTCCGTTGCCGTGGCCGTTTGTTTGGTTGTTTTCATGAAAGCCACTTTATATTTGATATAAAACGATAATTTACGGCACGATGCAGCCAATGAACCGGCCGCACTGACAGCGACTGCCACATTTATTACTTTACCCGTGTAGATCGACGGGGTGGTAAATCAATGGCAAGACTGGCGCAAACCGCATGCAACTCAACACAAATGACACAAACTCTGGCTTAAACCAACATCTTTTGACGCAATAGCTTGGTACAGAGAGATAAACCACGGATTTTGAATCACAAAGCGGTCCGGGCACGTGACAAGGCATTTTCACCGAACCAATTTTGGCATTTTGAAGCAGTGACATTTACATTATGTTGTCAAAAAAGATTGCTAACCTATGTCACCGGGAACCTTTGACATAGCGACTTTACCACTGATCGGTTGAGCGTAGTAGATAGTGGGTAGTAGGTACCCTAG
The DNA here is from genome assembly GCA_000444245.1 of Botryllus schlosseri. Lineage (NCBI taxonomy): Eukaryota > Metazoa > Chordata > Ascidiacea > Stolidobranchia > Styelidae > Botryllus > Botryllus schlosseri. The sequence goes on from ATSW01001115.1 coordinate 10,264, forward strand.
GCCCTAGGGTCTGTTAACTTCGGTAATAGTAAATAGATTTAGTACATGTTGCTTGTATCACATCTTTGACTTGCATTATGTCAATTGTCACCCGCTTCGGACTCTCCACGGCGGACTAATCATTTCCAAGGATTTCACCACTGCATGTCGGCAAACAAACTCAGATGTCATGTCAGATATCTCGGTTAAAAAAACCGACCGACATTACACGCGGGAGGGAAAACACACTACCCGATGGACAAACACGGCGTGTACATCGTAAGTGATGCGCCGTGACATAGTTAGCGAGTTATCAGCGACGATTTAACGCGTAATCATCGCGATATGTTGCAAAAAATCGTTTCCTCAAATTTACTTAATGATTGTTCGTCACTAGAACAGGGCATAGATGGTTTACTTTGTGCATTTTACAGCCGGGAGACAAGGGCTTTATGTAACCATATCACAGAACACTGAACAGTAAACACACTCCAATTCGGACATAAGTTTGCCTCCACTTCTCAAGAACACTGGAATTCAACAGAACATATTGCGTACTTGCAGAATTGTCGATATTAATCCCATAAGTCCGTTCAAATGCCCAGGTCAAAACGAAATGAAGAATATGGCAAGAACTTTCGTTGAGAAAAACTCAACTCCCCACTCACTCAGTTAACGACACGGTAACAAATACTTGGGTCATACGTCAGCGGATCGCACAATTGAAGCGGTAGATACAAAAGCATAACTCACATTCTTTCTACAGATTCTGGGATTCCTCTTGGTACCGAAGTTAGTCCGCGTCCTACGCACTGCATCGTTTCCTCCATGCATATGCATCCCGGTGGGCAACAGAGTGCGATGCCCGACGTGGATATTAGTATCAGCAAAGCCTGTACGATCCTCATGGCCGCGTATGGCATCATAAATGTCCGGCGTAGATATCAGATTTAAAATCGATCGTCAGTTAAATTCGGGCTCACCGGCCTCCGTTGGCAATATGCAGATAATACTACTGACCACAATATGAAATGGATCTGTGAAGAGGTCAAGATTAAGTAAACGATTTACAGATACTGACACGTTGTTTCAACACCATTCTCGCGTCGTTAGCGCACTATACGTAGTGAATTAACATCGGCCACTGACCTAGCTTGACCTTCACCGCAGACAATAGCAATTATGACTTTATAATTCGAGTTATATATAACCTTCTGTAACGTTTAGTACGGATAAAATCTCTGAATGAAACAGCCGCCTCGTGAAATGCAATACGCAGAATGTAGATTACAATAGATAGATCTAATTAGTAGACACCATTCCCGCTCTATTCGGATCGGCCAGGTCTTGCTCTCATTTAATAGTCACCTGCTCGCTGTCAAGGCTGCTGGATGCCATTCGCCCTCATGACTCCTACATCCCTCAACGACCAACGGCAAAATACTCAAGCGATTACACTAGATTCGGCAAATAGATAACCGTGGCCTAAGCATATAGAATAGCGACTATTTGTAATTCTTCAGTTACTAAAAATATTTCGAATCCTCTTTCGTTGACCAGAGCGGTGACACAATAGCGGCAAGCAGGATTAACCGAACCTACACATGTGAATCTGCATGGTTCATCTTGGGCCGCTCGCACGTATTTCGAATTAAAGTCCACGCAACCCGTTCTAGCGCTGTAACATGCTCAGCTCACAGATAGTGTAACCAATTATACTTATCATGCTTCACGCAAAAAGAAAGTACTTGAACTTATCGCGAACCATACACAAAGAGAAAGAGGAGCCGACGTACTGAAGTCGCAAATCTAGTCCTGACTAACATGCCGGCATGTCTTTACTATGTTTTCATTCTAATGCTCTGAGATAAAGAGCGCCTTGTCGGCTCCATGCTAGACCGTAGCGTCATGTGATCACATTATTTAGTTTGCTTACATTACAGTATTCCCGATGACTCCAACGCTACAAGTAATGATACCGAGCGCCTATTGTATTATCCGTAGATGCATAACTCTACCTATTGTCATTAAGTTTTTACAATAAATATTTCCGCCATGTTTCATCCACCATCCAAATAAATCTCCGTGATCCCACTTATCGAGATCTGTTAGCAAACACCATTTCATAAATCCCAAGTACGTGTGACGGTTTCAATGTAAGTTTTCACACCTCAAGGCAATTAATCGCAAACAAACGCGCTATTATAATCATCGCGTCCTCACATTGCATTGGATACGGCAGTAGCCAACATATATTTTAGCTACCGACTTGGCGTGCGACCTTGGAATTTGTCAAGATTGACTTAGCTGATGGGCGCTATCTGATAAAATTACAGCAGCTTCAAAGCATACAAAATGATCCCAACTGCTCCCTGTAACTAGCTATCATCTACTTACAAGATAGGACGACGATTCTGCAAACATGCAACAAAATCGATCTCGCCGTGAAATAGGCTTTGGCATACCTTAATCGAGATTGTCAAACCGTCTACAGAAAGTGTACTTCTAAAACAATGATAATTGTTTCAACGTCAGTAAAAGTCTATTAGACCATTGAAAACTTGCAACATCGTAATGAATATAGGCTTTGATATTACGGTAGTAATATCAATCGACATTTGGTACCTCCCTGTCATAAAACTTCGGCGATTAGAGCATTATAATCTTGCTGACACACTTGATTTGTAATATAAATTGCACCGAGACGTAGCATCAGTTCCCTTATTTGCATTACCACAATATGCAGTTTGGCTGTTTCTTCCCTGGTACTAGGAATTGACAAGAGTAATTCAACCAACCCGAACCCCTCGTCATCGGATACAGCTTCGCCCATAGCCGGAGGTCGAGCGCACCAACGGCGGCGATAGAAGCATTTGTTTTGCCCTCGAGCCTGTGTTTACTCCCGCTCTCGTCTTGCTATTCAAGTGATCAATTCCTCGGCAGTAGAGTAAAGAGTTTACTCACGTGAACTGGAATCCCGGCAGGCGATTTTCGAATGTCAATCTGCGTGCCTGCCTAATGTTTTTAACTATTTCGACGCAAAGCAAAAATGAGAGCGCGAACTGGCATTGAAAAACGCAATCAATCGGACTTTATTTTGTGCTTGGCCTCGTAATATAGCATCATAAATTACAATAGAATCTATTGGGTCAAACTTCATGCTATATATTACAGTTTACAGGGCTGGTCGATATGTCTACAATACCACTATATTGAAAATTCCACCGGGGCATATCACAATACATTATATATCCAATACGTTGCATGTCAAGGTATATTAGTGATATCTATACGTAACATATGATGTTGATAGTCCGTCCATAACAAACGTTGGCGAAAGTGACGTTTTGCATAAATGAACTTGAGAGTACGGATGGTGCGAACCCCTGAAAGATTCAGGTTCGTGTCAAAGCAAACCTTTTTGAAAGGTTTTGTGCGAAGACGAACGTAACGTAACGTCATATTTCCAATTCCAACCCCATATTTTCGTAAAAGTGATATTTTAATGTACACCACGGGCTCTCAACCTTTATGTCTTCGCGGCCCCCTTTCGGACCGTCACGGACCCCCGCGGACCCCCACGAAGTTTTGGTTCAAATTTAACTCAATCATCGTGAAATCGTCTTCTGTCTTGTGCAAATGCTAACTGTAGGCTTAGTGATAAACAGCAACAAAATGACTTTTCTTGAGATTAAGATCATATTATTTATGTAGAAATTGGGTTGACTTCTATTATTTCAAAGCGAATTCTGCAACTGCATTTCTTGAAATGCGTGGTCGTGTCTTGAAAATCCGCGCCTTCGATTTGATATGAACGACTGCCAAAAATCCATTTCCACAAATATTGGTGGTGGCGAATCAGGAATGTAATAATAATGCGTAACGCTTCAGACGACACACTTGGGTATGATCGCAACAAATATGGCACCAACATTGACCAACAAATTGTTTTAACGAATATGTAACGTCAATCCTGGTAATTTCTATCTATAGCAGCTTATCTTGAAGTTATCATGGAAAAATGGTTATGTATATCACAGGAGAAAATAGAATTTTATAAACATTTCGAAGTCCCCTGATAGACCTTCCTCATCTAACTTTTCCCCCCACAATCCCCAACAAAATAGCTCTAAACAGCAAAATGTTTGTATCAGTAGGCTATTGGCAATTTAGCAATTATAATGTGTCTGCAAAGTAGGATATTTTATCTCAGACGGCCATTCTGTTGATGTGAGCTCTGTTGTTTTACTAGTAATGAAGCGAAACTGTCTCTTGACTTTCTTAATTAAAAACAAAAACAAATTAGGTTATCAACTATATTTTGAGGCTTCGCGGACCCCCTGGAAATGCTTCGCGGACTCCCGGCTGAGAACCACTGATGTACACTATACCTAGCGACGACTCAGGCCCCATTATGCCACAAAGCGCAGTACAGGATGACGTTTTAAGCCTAATGTATCAACTAGAACAGTGGTTCTCAAATTTTTTTAGACACGCCCCGCGTTATGATAATGAAAAATTTCGTCATATCACAAATGCAATCAGAATGCTAGCAACCCCAAGGGATAGTTTGATGGTATGGAACAGACCTGGGCAAAGTGTGGCCCACGGAGCAATTCTGAGCGGCCCGCGAAAAGCTCCTTGGAATCCAAAACATAAAACCTACTTTTGAATGTTGCTACGTGGACTAAAACCATAGGCTGTATGAACTGAGAAGTGAATTCGTTAACTTTGAAAGATTTCCATAGTTTAATTCATCAAGTCTTCTTTGTTGCCATTTTCACATTACACATTACACCAGTGGTTCCCAAACTTTTGCGGTGTGAGGGCCAAATTTAGAATTTCAGAGTACGGTCGGGGCCGCACGAATACTAAGGCTATGAAACGGACCCAAACAGTCATCATGGCTATTTCGGAGTATATTTATTGCCGTGGCGAGATTTCAAAACTGTACACTGTTTACCACTACTTATATCTGCTGCATTGGGTGTCCGTTGAGGGAATCAGCATTTCTCGCCTAAACGCGCGAAGCGCGAGAAATTTCTTTAGTTTCGTGACTGAATCGGTCAATATGATCGGGAATTGCACGTATTGCTATCAATTTTCATCCTGTCTCTGTTCACGTAATCTGATTTAACGGTAGAGCTGAGTGAGGTGTGTTTGAAAAGGTATAGGCCCCCTCAATAGTAATTAAACATCTCCGGGGGTATACCCGTTGGCAGGAACGTAACAGCACTTCGTCAGGACCCCGGGCTCCCATAGGGTGATAAACTGACCACGCATCACGTTGTTCGCTTTTGCCACGAAATTAAAGTTGTTCTGTTTAGTGAGACAGCGCGACGCGCGAATATTTCGATAATTCATGATAAAATCGGTGAATAAGATCGGGAGTTGCATGGTTGTCCTCTTTGCCCACGTAATCAGATTTACCTGTAGAGCTGAGTGAGAGGTGTCTTTGAAACTGCAGACCCCGTAAAATTAAACATCTTCGGGCGGGCGGACCCCTAGGTATGACTTCTTTACATGATGTTATTTTGTGACCTCCTGTCTGCTATATCAAAAAATGTAGAATTGCCCAAACCTACTAAACTGAAAGATCACACGATTTCAGATTGGTATTTCTTCACTAGCATATAATTTTCTTTCCTGCGGGATGGTATTTGTCTTGT
>ATSW01001119.1:0-12362 GCA_000444245.1 Botryllus schlosseri
ATAGAGTGGGAAAATTCGTTCAAGGCTTTGGTAGAAGATAGAGTCTGCTGTGTCAATGAGAAGATGAATTTGTTAAAACAGCATCTTGGTCCTAACCCGTTGAAAGTTGTTAAAAGCCATTTTTTAAATGGTACGGAAGAATCCTACCAAAAAGCAATCGGAGACTTGCGAGACAGGTATGGAAGCCCTGTTGTCATTGGCCAAACCTTCCTGAATAGACTGCGTGCTTGGCGCTACATAAAGGAATATGACAAACTTGGTCTGCGCGAATTCTCTGATTTTTTGGAGCAAGTAGTAGTCAACAAGCATTATGTATCAGAGTTGGGCATTCTTGATTACTCGTCAAGTCATATGTACATAGTGAAGAAGTTACCTCCGTCACTAGTCGAGAAGTGGCGCGTTAAAGTGGCGCAATACAAAGTGGAATCGAATGATAAAAATTGCTACCCGCCCTTTGAGTATTTCGTGTCATTTGTAAGAGATCAGTCAGAGCTTCAAAACATGCCGGAATTCAGAATGCTTAATGAAGACCGGCATAGTAACGTCACTCATTCCGCTCAAAAGATTTCGCGTGATAAGCCAAGTGTGTCATTCGGAACTAATGTGAAGCCAGAGGAGTTCGATTGCATCTTTTGTAAAAAGAAAGGCCATCATATCCCGGATTGTGTTGATTTCGGGAAGTTGCCCTTCTCTGATCGAAAATCGTATATGTACGACAAGTTTTTATGTTATGGGTGCGGAGAAAAGTGTAGTAGATCCCACAAGGGGCAAGNCTGTACCAAGCGTGTGGTTTGCAAGACATGCGGCAAGTTNCATTTAACNAGCCNCCATTTGAGNTCTGCTNCNNGTGTTTCAAATTGCATTCAAGTCTGTGAGTCNGAAACCATGGAAATCGATAATACCATGCTGGTGCCGGTCTGGGTTAATCCCAAGTCGGATCCCACGAAGATTACCCTTTGTTACGCNGCANTGGACTCGTTNAGTAACCGTTCTTTTGTTACGGAAGAGATAAAGAGTGAGCTTCGTCTGAATAGTCAATCCACNCATGTCGANTTGTCTACAATGAGCGGAAAGGATGCATGGCCTATTGAGAAAGTTTGGAACCTCGAAGTTACATCNTATGACAAGANGAAGAGTGTCNACGTAGCACAAGCGTATGTCAGAGATGAGATACCCGCGAACAGAACACAGATTCCTAAAGCGTCCGCATGCAAAGAGTGGGCNCACCTCCAGANGGTAGCAGATGAGTTGCCTCCTTATCTGCCAAATGCAAAAGTCGGCATCTTGCTGGGGAGTGATGTGGTCGCAGCGCTAATCCCTCGTGAAGTGGTGGCTGGGGGAGATAATGAGCCGTTTGCTATGAAGACCGACTTGGGATGGGGTGTTGTCGGTAAAATCTGTAAAGGTGTTGATCCTAACAATGCTATATGTCATAGGGTCATAGTACAAGAAATGAACAATGACGCTAACATTGTATTAGCATCGCGAGCAAAAGAGATAATCAACCCGAACGCAGTGAAGAACATGTTTGAATTGGAGTTCGCCGAGCATAAAGGAAAGTTATCGTCGCTCTCCATAGAAGATCGAAGATTCCTGCAGATAATTTCAGACGGGATAAAGCAGCGTCCAGACAAGCACTACGAAATGCCTCTCCCGCTTCGAGACGAGACTGTCGATATTTCCAACAACAAATCGTTCGTTTTGAAAAGGACTGCCCAACTTGATTGGAATTGAGCGCAGCTGTTGTGTCGTCGCGGATGAGTCGGTTTCTTCGCGACGAGTTGAAGTATGAGAATGTTGTTGAATATTTCTGGGTTGATTCCATGGTAGTTTTGGGCTACATCAAAAATGAGGCAAAGCGATTTCATGCGTATGTCGCAAATCGAGTCCAGACAATCCATGACCATACTGATGTGGACTCATGGTACTACGTGCCCTCTGCACAAAACCCGAGTGATGATGCCAGTAGAGGTGTCCCTGTGAGTGATTTTAATGCAAAATGTCGTTGGTTGTGTGGCCCTAGTTTCCTGCATGTCGTGGGTCCCTTTGCGGCCCCTGAGTCCACCTTTGAACCGTGTGAGTCAGAAAAAACAGTAATTGCTAATGAAATGAGAAAAGCAACTGCCTTTGTGAGTAACGTAGTGCAAAATCCAACGCAACCTACGCTTGGGGTTATTGATCCAGATAGCCTTGGGCATTTCTCGTGTTGGGATAAGTGTAAGAGATCTGTGGCTAAAGCTATGCGTTTTGTTGCTATATTGAAAAAATCGGATCCAGGAGATCTGTCTGTAAGTTTACTTCAAGATGTTGAATGTCTGCTGGTGCGCTCAGTTCAGTACGAATGTTTCGCAAAGGAAATTGAGACTTTGCACAGTGGTAAACCACTGCAGAAAAATAGTGCTTTGTTTCGCTTGAATCCGTTCCTCGATTCTTGTGGTATGCTACGACTCGAAGGTCGCATTGAAAATTCTGATGAGCCCTATAATGTGACACACCCAGTCTTGATACCCAAGAAGTCGTGCATCACTGATATGCTGGTGCGTCATTTCCATGAACGTAGTAACCACTTCGGTCGCTACATGACTTTGAATCTTATCCGTCAACACGGGTATTGGTTGATAAATGGATCGTCTCGAGTGACGCATGTAATTGGTTGTTGTGTTACTTGTCGCAAGTTGCGACGTCCCCTTGAGAGCCAGAAAATGGCGCCTTTGCCAGTAGATAGGTTTGACACTGAAGCGCCATTCACCTACGTTGCGTGCGATGTCTTTGGTATATACTACGTGAAAGAGAAGCGATCTACTCTGAAGCGTTATTGTGTTGTGTTTACGTGTTTGTCTTCTCGTGCTATCCATTTGGAATCGTTGAATGCTATGACCACCGATTCCTTCATCAATGCCCTCCGCAGAATGTTGGCCCGTAGAGGTCCTATGACGCAGCTGAGATGTGACTGTGGCACAAATTTTGTCGGCGCTAGTAATGAGTTGAAAAAAGCTGCTGTGAAATTGAACCAAACTAAAGTGAAAGACTTCTTGTTGAATGAGCATTGCGATTTTACTGAATTCAACTTTGCCGTTCCCCATGCTAGTCACATGTCGGGAGCAGTCGAAAGACAAATCCGAACCGTGAAGGCTGCTCTTAATCCTTTGTTGCTGAAATTTGGTCATATCTTGTGTGATGAGTCTTACCGTACATTTCTCGCCGAAGTTGAGAATATTGTAAATTCGAGACCGTTGTGTGTACAAAATTTGAATGACCCATCAGCTCCAATCCCATTGTCCCCTCAGCATATTCTCACATTGAAGTCCAAGGTTTTGTTGCCTCCTCCAGGAGTATTTCAAAAATGTGATATATATTTGGTCAAGAGATGGCGCAGGGTCCAGTACCTTGCCAATGAGTTTTGGAGTAAATGGAAACGTGAGTATTTGAGCTCACTGCAAAATCGAAGTAAATGGAATGATGTCAAACGGGATTTTAAACCCGGCGATATCGTCTTAATTTCTGACCCTAATCAGCCCCGGAATTTTTGGAAACTTGGCCGAGTTGAGGTTGTCACGCTAAGTGGTGATCAGCACATTCGGAAGGCAACTGTGTTAGTTGCGACAAAGGAGCTTGATGCAAAGGGTAGACGTACTGCTTCTTCCACTTATGTTGACCGCCCCATTCACAAGTTGGTGCTTTTGATATCAGCCGATTCTTGATTGTCTGTTTTTCGCTGTGTGATATGTGTGAATCTCGTTATTTTGTTGTTGTTATTGTTATTTAATTGTTTTCGTACATACTTGAGACCATTTGGATCTCTCGTACTCTATGTGTAGTCCGATAGTCCCGAAGTGGAGCCACATTGTTTACACGTTTGCCAAAACAGTTGTAAAGACATTTATGTCGCACAAAATGTCCTTAAAAAGGGGAGTGTAAATGGCTGTCCCAATTCCCTTGTGCGCGAAAGCGTAAATAGGTCACTCTCGAAGCTACAAGCTGTGACGGCACAGTTAGTCTGCGACGCACGTGTTCTCAGAGCCCGCATATGGAGGTTGGCGCGGCAGACGTGAGATAGACAATTGGCTCCATTTCGCTTCATTTATTCTTTCTATTTTCTATTGAACCGCAGTATCATTGAACCTGGTAAATCTACAAGTTTCTGACCACTAATTACTACTATTTGGCTGTTCTGTGCTAGTAAAGAAAGCTCCTTGGATCTGCGTGTGTGATCAGGATTGCAAGAGTACTCAGAGCGGTCATTAGTCAGTCAACTAGTGCGTACAACAGGAACTGTAAGCTGTAGCGTCGACTCCAATCGAGCACTATACCAGCGTGTCTTGCTACAAGTCGTTGCAGCGACCGCTACACAATGCAAGGGAATATCACTGTACTGTCAATGTCAAGAAAAAGTGAGCTGGATGACTAAGCGTAACATTCACTTTTTTTTAAACCAGAGGATCGTGAATTTCAGATTGGGCCATAGGGGATTTCCATCGCCATTTAAGCTTCCAATCTTCGTTACTTCGATTCCAAATGCGCCCATCGTGTCAAGTAGCTAATCATAAATCATGTAAACAAAACTGAGTTACTGCCTAGATATAAGATATTGCATAACGCCCTTCACAAATTTATGCGTATATATTCACAGTGGGCTTTGTTCGTGTTTTTATCCTTCATACTTGTGCTAGCGGTATGAGCCACAATGAAGTTGATGCTAAAGCAGGCATGACTGAACTAAATAACTGCTATCACACGATTTTAAGACAACAGACATCACGGTGTCAAAACCGGAAATTCAGTGTCACGTTACTTTATCCTGGTTAATCTTGTATCGGTTTACTGCAGTCACCATGATATTTGTGGCGAGGTATATAAATCCTCAAATGCCGTTGATATACTGGCACCATAGCTGTCCGAAATGACCAGCACCCGTAGCTTGAGCCTTACGTATCAAATGAGACCCGCCTAGGAAAATAATGAGACCCTGCGTCGAAATGGAATTAGAAATCGTGCTGATATCACGAAAGGACATATTGGACCTTTATCGCGACTTTTGGAGCTTAGTAGACAATCTAGTGCAGGGGTGTCAAACTCAATTTGCGACGCGGGCCGGATTCAGACCTTCAACTGGCTTGCGGGCCGGACCAGTCACAATATTCCAGAATGCTACCTCAAAATTCATCCTTGTGTTGCACACTTGATTACTCAATTATTCACCCTATGTTCTCCATGTCGTCTGCATATACCGGTTTCGAGCTGGGGTTTTCACTTTTGTAAATAACTACTAGGTTTAGGTCTATTTTTCAGCAAAACTCTGAGTTCAGTGTGCACTTTTTAGTTCTCGGAATGAGGAGTCAATAGCAGGGACTTGTTGCTGATGGTCATTGCAGTGACCGTAACACCACTGATGGATGGTTATAATGTGGCCTATAAACATACTCAGCATTGTCTGTCTTGAGTGATTATTTAATGAAAGTATTTCGCACTAAAATTCTCAACATTCATCAGAAATGTGCTGGATAATACAGCCCTTACTCAGAAACGCCTGGCGGGCCGGATGAAATCGTCGGGCCGTATGTTTGACACCCCTGATCTAGTGCCAGACCAACCTTAATGTGACACCAAACCGACTTGAATGACACACGGATACAGGGGTGGGCACATTTTTCATCATTAGGCCATATCTTCGTAACAACATTGATTGGCCTATCCCTGATTGTATATGGCACCTAAAACAGTTGGCTTGAAACGACCAAAGCAACCACAGAAGATCGATCATTGCGCGATTAAAAATAAATTGTGCAAATATTTCGTACATTTCGGCGACATGTCTAGTGCGGTAGCAACCAATAATCTTAGAATCACTGGCGTAACCGTTGCCGTTGTCACCTGCAGATAAGCGTTTGGTGGGGTTTCTTGCTTGAAACGCTAAATATAACAACATTAAAAATGTTTGGCGCGCCAGTTGATAATAATTTCACATTTTTTGACATTTTGACACGCTGCATACAAAAGGTTGCCGGCCCCTGTGCTACATATATAGTGATGAAGATTGCTACCTTAGGCTAATCAGTTAGTCGCTTGTATGACGCAGGGCTTTGGAGCCGGAGCCAGGAGTCGGAGCCCCGGAGCCGTGCATTTTCACCGGAGCTGGAGCCGAAGCCGGAGCTCTACACCAAATTAAGCCGGAGCCGGAGCTGGAGCCCATTATTTGAGGAGTAGCTCCGGCTCCGACGTATTTCATAAGATGCTATTATATATGCAACAATCATGTCTGGTGATTTCACACAATTTAACAGCAGGCCTGAATTTCAATGCTGTAAACAGCAATGGCATGGAGTAAAGTGCGTTCTAGTGCAACTATGATGTTATCGACAATTGACAAGTATTCATTATGACGTCACAAGCCAGCACGGCGGCACCTATGCCTTCGTTGCTGCATCCGATGTTACTGACGACTGACAGACTCTAGATAACTATTGATAACTAACCTAAATTAGTAATCTATATAGACCAGGGATGGCCAACCTTTTCAGCTGAAGGGGCACATGCAATTGACCAACGAGTGCGCGGTCCACTAGCAGTGCCAAGCACGTAAAATTTTCAAAGTTTATAAATGAACTAGGTCTATAATATTATTACTTGAGTATATTGCGGGTTTACTGTATACCGCCCGCTGGGCTCAGTTTGCAAGGACACGACTATTCGGCATCTGGACATATCGATATCGAAGGTTTCCGCTAATATGCGACAATCATTTTGTGCGTACATTTCATCGTCGACGATATTTCTGCGAGCGCAAACGCGAAAAGACTTTCTCCCGTAATTGCGAATACAGTTAGACTCAATCGGGTAAATTATGCGTCTTTTTCATTTTCAGCAGGGGGTAGGCTACCAAGCAAGAAATGGTGTGACAATTAAACACGCGAAGCGTGAAGAAAACTTTCACTAATTTTTTAGTTTATTGCGATGTACGACGATTTACTGAACACGTGACTGGACCCTGGATCTGCCAATGCGTCGGAACTGATATTTTAGTCATCAAGTGTCGCAGCCAGACTTGTAATTTTTGGTTGGCCTTGCAAGTTCACAATATGAGCAATTCATTTTCGATAATAGAACGGGATTTCGATAATATAACAGGAAATTACCTCGCGGGTCCCTCAAAACCCTCTCGCGGGTCACATTCGGCCCGTGGGTTACGGGTTGGCCACCCCTGATATACACAGACTCATTCGATAGTTTTCAGAGCCGGAGCTGGAGCTGGAGCCGGAGCAGTGGTAACAATGCGGCTCCGGAGCTGGAGCCGGGGCTAATGTATGATAGAAGAAAGCGCCGGAGCTGGAGCAGTTAAAATTTACGGCTGCTCCAAAGCCCTGGTATGAAGGGTACTTCATTAATTCGTTAGGACTCCAACCCATCGATCCGTACTATGTAATCGAAATTTTGCATTGTTCTGAACGGGGTCTGCGTTATGTTTTTGAGGGACCGGAGGGACCGCAGCCAACCTCCCCTTGTAGGGACAGGAATGGTTTCCCACTTGTGATTTTTTCACGCAAGTATTCCGTCAACCCAGGCAATAAGGTAGGGGTCGGAAACCTTTTTCGTCCGCAGAGCTATACATGTTTGTCCACTGTTACGTCACAATTGAACATTTGGGACGTCGTCTTAACACTATACATCACTATACATGGGATTCGTAGCGTGCGTCCATTTTCTCTGTAAAATCATGTACTAGTCATTCCGGTTGCCTTATTTGAGTATGCGAAACTTTAGTTGCATAGATCTTTTGCAAGTTACGTATTTTTAATTGTATTACAGTGTAAGAAATTTTTCGAACTTAAGACCAGGATTTTGAAGCCAGAGCTGGAGCAATGAGCCGGAGCCATGTATTTTCAACGGAGCCACAGCTCAAGATAAAATTCTGACGGAGCCGGAGCCGGAGCTAGAGCCGGTTGTTTGAAAAGTAGCTCCGGCCCCGCCGCATTTTTGTAAGATGCTATGCTAATACTTTCAGCTGAATTCACAAAATTTTACGGTAATCGCTCAAAAAATTAAGAATTGTTTCATCGTTGGCGCCACGTTCTTTAAACTAAGCATGTTCAATGTTCATGTTCAAATTGTTCATATAGAGCGTGCTAAGCCTGGGTATGCGAGACATGCCGTGCATAACTATATTCTGGGATGGGGTTTTTCGTCATACCCGCAATTTCGTAATCAGCACAACACTGATGGCCAATAGAGCGTTCCGAAAAATATTGATCACTATGTATTTCACAAAATGGGACTGGTGCTTGTGTGAGCTAGGCAAATTAACTAATGAGTAATTGGCCACAGTGGTACACGAGAGCTTCTTAGGTGTGAGCAATGTCGTACCTCAGATTGGCTAGTTTCTGCATAAAAAAACAGTTGCAATTATCTCATTAAATTGTGCTTTATTGATATCCGATGGTTTGCGGTATAGTAGGCCTACTAACAGGAACAATAAAAAACACCGGTACATTCAAGTAGAATAAGCAATTCAGGTGGTACGACCTGTAGTGAAAAACAAGTTAGTGGTAGGGATGGTGTGAAGGCGGGTTCACGTTCGCGATCTGTGTGTGAACCTCAGAAATTTAGAGGTTCACGTTCACAAACAAACCTCTCCATGTATTACAATTTTCACTTCAATATAACATCTTTGGTGGAAATTTATTACATTGCAACTGCGGGCCACCCTATACATGGCGCTGGCAGCATTAAAAAAATCAACACTAAACGAGCATGCATCTCAAACCTAAACGAGCATGCATCTTTAAAATTTTACTTGATTTATTACAAAAGTTTGCTCGAAATATCCAGCTTCCCTTTTCTGAACATTTATTGACTCTCTGCTGTGAGCTTCACACGCAATCACACAACATCTAAAGCGAAATACACTCCGTATAGTCAGCGAATGATGATTATGCAACCAATCAATGAAATTGGTAACGTTGTCTGATGTAAAAAATCTAGCAGGCATACGGGGTTAATCTTGACTTCATATATTTATTAAAAACCCAATCCGTGCGATCGGGGTTTTGGCTATACTGCTGTATACCTTCTAATGGGGTATTATCGGCACCAAGTATATAGAAACCTGTTTTACACTCTGCTCAATATCAACCTAGCAATACTCACGCCGAACACATTGTCCGGTCTGGCCTAGACCGTTAAGGCCAATGATATATTTATCATTGGTTAAGGCATAAGCTTATATTCCCTTGCACTCGTCAAAATTGTTGGCAAAGTGACGGTAGATATTGATTTTATGGGTATATTTTATCATTTGATTGCCCCAGTTGATACATTTGGCGACGTTTAAAACGTCAAAATGTAGGCTACTTCAACATTATGAAATTATGTGGCCCGAATCTTCGCTAGGTATCGTGTACGTACAATGTACATCATAGGCCAGGGGTCACCAACGCGGTGCCCACGTAGCCCGCGAGGAGCAGATGAGTAGCCCGCGAGCCTGTTCTAAAAATATATCGAATAGCAGCAAAATTCGTCAGATTATTACCAGTGAGCTTTTAAATATATAGATAGATTGATTAAGCTATTTTTGTTTAAATCACACTAACATGTAACGTACAAATGACAACACATA
Organism: Botryllus schlosseri; assembly: GCA_000444245.1. Taxonomy (NCBI): domain Eukaryota; kingdom Metazoa; phylum Chordata; class Ascidiacea; order Stolidobranchia; family Styelidae; genus Botryllus; species Botryllus schlosseri. Next base: position 9,611 of record ATSW01001119.1, read on the forward strand.
TATAGCCCTATAAACACTAATGATGATATCGAATGTCCTCAATTATAATTAGTACTATACCAACATGTAATCGAATCACAAGATATCGAAGACGTAGTATACGTAGTATACGACAATGCCAAAGTAGTAAACAACATTACTATTCGGTAGCAGATAGCCGTGAAGTAGGCTACTAGCAGCTGTTCAATATCTGTAAGACCATTACGTATTGCATCTTTAGACACGGCTAGTTTCTCTTACACTCAACACAGTGTAGTACCATGTGTCTAGCTTTCTGTAATCATTGCTGCTGTCCGGTATAATGAAATTTGTCATGTCTGGATGCTGAACAGTTGGAGATTGAAACTGTAATACTGCAAAATCACCACCTCGAGACCCACCAGGATGCAGCAAACATTTGGTGCCTTGTGGACATGGAAAAGTACAGCGGCGTATGCTTAGCAGCTATGAATGTTGCAAGCGTGTTTGGTTCAACTTATCGTTGTGAATCAGCCTTTTCGGACATGAACTTCATCAATAACAAACACATAACACGCCTCACTAATGTAAATCTGGAACACTCACTTCGTGTTGCAGGGTCAAGTTACATACCACTAGTTGATAGCATGCAATGCAAGGCTTCCCACTGACTAATATAGAAACAGAAAACATGATGTCAAGTCGAGTCTAAAGCGTGACATCATTTATTTTAAAATTTGAGTTGACTGTTGTATAATTTATACAAACCTGGTGCGAAGTAATTCATGATTTCTTAAAAATGTTAGTGGCTAGTTTTAGTTGAAATGATATATTTTGATTTAAAATACTCTCTTAGAAGTCTTGTTGCAATGTGATTCCTGCCCAGTGCGATGAATATCAAAGCGGAAATTCAGTCTGGCACGGGTAAACGGAGGAAGTAAAGGGTAGCCCGTCGCTTCAATCAGTACCCAAAAGTAGCCCTTGGATGCAAAAGGTTGTTGACCCCTGATATAGGCTATCACTTCACTAAAATGTAGGGTTCGAATTAGCAATATGACGTCACGTGGCGTCATGAAGTTCACGTTTGCGTTCACACAGAACCTTTCAAAAAGGTTCGCGCTCACACGAACCTGAACCTTTCATAGATTCACACCACCCCTAGTTAGTATTACGCCGTGTGGTAGAGCAACAAATTAGTGGTACGCGATGGGGACAAGTTTGAGAAACACTGAATTAGATAACATAACATAACATCGTGGGGTTATATTTTTCATCTGAACTAGTCACACACAATGTCCAATGCGATAAGACACAATGCGATGTCATGAACGACACTTGTTGCGGTCGCTGAACTGCCTATGTGATTCTGTGTAAGCTGTCTTCCCTTGAACTTACAGCGCCGCAAAGTCCTATAAGTTTCCCGATGTAAATATACGCGATCTTGAAGTATGGTAGAAACAGTATATTGCTTGAAGTTCCAATTGATCGAATTTCCTTATATCCAAATATAATAAGACACGATAGTAGCACGAATAAGATATTGTCCCAACAAGATCGGTAGATACAGTGAGGGAACGTCCGGTGGGCCAATTACTATTGACAAACTGTACCCTATCACAGCTATATCCAGAATATTCCCTTAGACCAGACCAGGAAGTATCGTCAAGCATACGCCATCTAGCGAGTACAAGTATGGCTCCTAAATTATTGAACCCCCCAAGATTAACATGAAATGCCCACAGTAACATACCCCCCCAAAAAAGTTATAAAATGACAAAGAACTTTTTTGCAAATTAAGTAAAACATTAGTCCATTAGTGGCTCCTCGTCGGTGGAATCCTCGGTAACTTCCTCTGCAGCGAGAAGCACGACCAATTTGTGGATAGGTCGCTCCAAAAACTGCACATCGTTGATTCTTCTTCCGTACTGATCAATAGTACGGTCGGCGATGCGTATCTTGGCCTTTCGCACCAGCCCATCTGTCGAACTCGAAACCGAGTGTACGATTCCCAATTTCCAAGAGTTTCGCGGAAGGTCATCATCATGAATGATAATAATATCTCCCACGCGAACATTTCGACTAACTTTGCTCCATTTAGTGCGTTGTTGCATGCCAGGTAAAAACTCCCTTCTCCATCTGAACCAAAATTGATTCACAGCGTATTGTGTTCTTCTCCAGCGCCTTCTTGCATACAGATCTGGCTTGCCAAATTCCCCTGGAGGTGACAACAAAATTTTTGGTTTCATCGTTAACAGATGATTCGGTGTCAATGGTTCTGGCGCATTGACATCACCCAAATTGATAACAGTTAGTGGTTTTGAATTTACCACATTTTCCACTTCTGCGAAAAAGGTTCTGAGTGATTCATCATCCAAATGTGAACCTATTTGACAAAGCAATGGTTCCAAAACACGACGCACCGTAAGAATTTGGCGTTCGACATTCCCATTCATATGACTAGCTTTTGGCACGTGAAAGTTGAATTCTATCAGATCACAATTTTCAGACAATAGATAATCTCTGACCTTTTTCTGATTCATCTCACCCATCGCCTTTTGGAAAGCATTCTTTCCCCCAATGATATTGCTTCCGCAATCACTCAACAGTGATTTTATCGGTCCTCTCCTTGCAAGAAATCTTCTCAATGCATTAATGAATGAATCCAAGTCCATAGAGTTTGTCGTCTCCAAGTGTATAGCTCTGGATGACATACACGAGAAAATAACTCCGTACCTTTTCAATACGGATCGCCTTTCTTTGATTTCAAATGGCCCGAAGAAATCGCACGAGCAAA
>ATSW01001120.1:0-12426 GCA_000444245.1 Botryllus schlosseri
GTACGGTGCTCCACGCTCCCTGTTTTAGGCAGAGTTGAAGAACTATAAAATCTTTCTTTTTGCCAACTTACATTAGAATTTGAAATATAGCGACACAGTTTTTTTTTTGCAAATTAGATTAGACTTGAAATTATAGCTGTACAGTTTTTTTTGCCACATTACATTGGAATTAGAAATATACCTATACAGTTTTTCCAAATTAGATTAGATTTAGAATTATAGTTTTACGGTTTTTTGAAAATTACATTTGAAGTAGAAATATAGATATACAGTCTTGTCCAAATTAGATTAGATGTAGAATTATAGCTTTACGTTTTTTGCCAAATTACATTAGAATTAGAAATATAGCTACACGTTTTTTCCAAATTAGATTAGATTTAGAATTACAGCTTTACTGTTTTTTGCCAAATTACATTAGAATTGGAAATGTAGCTACACAGTTTTAATGCAAATTTGATTAGACTTAAAATTGCAGCTTTACAGTTTTTAGTTTTTGCCCAATTACATTTCAGTTAGGAATATAGCTATACAGTTTTTCCCAAATTGCATTAGANTTANAATTATNGCTNNACAGTTTTGTTTTGCCNNATTACATNAGAATTAGAAATATAGCTACACAGTTTTTCCAAATTAGTATGGACTTAGAATTATAGCTTTTACGTTTTTTTTGNCAAATTACATCAGAACTAGAAATATAGATATACAGTTTTGTCCAAATTAGATTATAATTAGAATTATAGCTTTACAGTTTTCTTTGCCAAATTACATTATAATTCNTCAGAAATATAGCTACACATTTTTTTCCAAATTAGATTAAAATGAGAATAGCTACATTANCTAGCGTTTTTCAAAATAACATTGGATTTACAATTATTGATTGNTACACAGNTTTTTCCTCAAATTAGATTCGTGTCAGAATTTTGGNTACCGTGCACACATTTTCTTCCGAATCGGATTAGAATGAGAATAATGGCTGCAGTTTTTTTCAAATCAGATTAGAATAGAATTANAGTATGCACAAATACAACTAAAATATAGCTTGGCTGGTTTCGCACTATACAGTTAGAATTAGAGCATAGAGATATTTCACAAATNAGATTATNATCAAATTACCGTATTTCACTCTAATTTGACTAATCAGACATCTATAATTATCTAGCTGTCCAAGCTTGATTTAAACCAATTGTAGTATCACCCACCTTTAGCGGCGTGGCACACGAACGGAAACTGAAGCCATGTGGATGTNCATTTGAATTCNTTGAAAAGATTCGAAAACGATATCCGCACCGTCAAGCCTCCCTCTGTTGCAGCATCCAGNTGCACCACAAAGTATCTGGCTGGCAAAGGCTGCGAATATCAGAGAGAGTCATTAATGATGAGAGGGGGACTCAAGCCGCTATTGCCTACCTACACTAATAACTGAAGCGGTTAAGCCTTTAGACTACTTCCACTTTTACTCAAACTGTTTTTAGGCATAACTGCATATTTTTATACTTCAGATTTTTGCCCATTAACAGGGTTGTAACCAAGTCACAAGTCAATCTCACTTTTATAGCTTTGACTCGAGTTAAGTCGAGTCATTCTCAATTCACCACCGAGTCAAGTCCGAGTCCAAGTTAGGGAGTAGTGGGTCGAGTCCGAGTCATCATGGTTTGACTCGAGCCCGGGTCTGACTCATTATGCTCACTGTTCAGTTCAATGTCTGTCTTAGCCGTCCTAGTCTCGAGTCATATGACTTGGTTCGAGTTATGCACAGACACGCGAGTTCAAGTCGAGTCAATACAAAAATTGACTCTTTGCACTTGAAAAAATGACTAGAGTCAAGTCGAGTCATCAAAAAATCGTGACTCGAGCTATTACAACCCTGGCAAATCTACTTTTTGAAACTAAACTTAAGTACTTTTCAGACCTTTCATTTTCTACATCCACCTAAAGTAATTTTTACAAAACTACTTCTACTTGAGTAGTAACGCTGACTGCTTTGACTAACCTCCATTGAACTTGAAGGGAAAGTTTTTTATATATTGATATTGAATCCATCTTCCACTTAAACATTAATTTATCACCGTACGAGATTCAGTAAGGTAAGGTAACGGTAGCATTTCTGGCCTGATGGGGGTTACAGCAACTTGAAATTGGCATCCTAATTTCTATCAACTATTGAGGCACATATTGACATTGTATCAAAATACAAAATAACAGACCAACCTTGAACAAAATATAGAGGTAGCGCCCGGTTAGGCCCAATGACTGTGTTGTAGTGCGAGGAATTTGAATATAATTGCCAGCCGGGACTGAACCTGTGAAAAATTAAGCCTCAAAAAGTTCTCCAGAGTGTAAACCACTATAAAGCTGTAATAGTGCAGAATCCTAATAAAATGATCAATGCCTAAAATTGGAAATTCGTACGCCATCGTACACACCTAATATTCGGTAGACGGTAGATTTCAGTTGTTTGTCCATTACAGACGCAACATCTCCTTCTTTAGACGAGCGCGTCCAGCTTTCTACCTTGAACTGCTTGAAGATATTGACATACGGATGCTGCCATACTACAGCAAAGAAAGCAGGAGCTCATTAAAAATAATGCATATTTTATATCAGTTGCAAGTACTTACACATTCTCGATGATTCCTGTCTTTTATTCATGCCGACGGAACCTATGCGATAACGAGGACAGAAGCAAAATTATAACGAATGCATAGCAGACCTGATCTTCAAAACAACCGCTACTAGATTAATGCAGCGGACCGTTGATAAAATATTGTAAACATTCCAACCGTCACCGCCAGGTGGCAGTAATTCATACAACTGTTTTATCTATCGAGATCAATGGGACAGCATTTGTTGAGATTACGAACGATTGAAACTTCCTTCAGAATTCGGGATCGACTAGTCAGTCGCATGAATACAGTTGACCCACTCCAAAAACTACAACGTAGGATTCTCCGTATCATTGCCAAAGCCCCAAGGGTGTGAGACTGATAAATCATTACTCAAAAGATTTGGTGTTCTAGACACCTTCCTATCTTTTCGTTGTATCGCAGTTTTGAGATGTTTTGAACTGATGAAAATAGCGTAGCGGTGAGCGTCCGCGTCATCTACGAAGGCGGCCCGGGTTATTCTGGGCTCCTCGTCCCTCGCGTCTCTACTCTTACAAAGAAGCCAAAAAAAGACCCGGTAAAGAAAAAACAGCAAGAAATCGCTTCTAAAAAGGACCGACGAAGAGAGAATAACATCGAAGAAGACTGTCACATCGGTAATGGGCACTAGCCCTGTCCATTAGGTCGAGGTGGATGCCAGTCCAACAATCCCCCAACTGGTTAGTCGTACGGCATTATCCCTATCGCATTGTGTGTCTTGTATGTCGCATTGTACAGCAGATTGGCAGATGAAAATATAATCTGACGATTGATTCCAATGAGACCTTATAAAGGCTATGATTCCACTGCGACGATATGGTGACATCGCCGACGTTGCTGACTTGACCACTGTAAAACCACCCCCAGGTTCTAGTGAGCGGATTTGGTGATCGTTACACGGATTCGTGATCAGCCTTTTTGAAAATTTATGCGTTGCATACGTCAAATAGCATTCCATATAGAGTTCGATTTGTGTAGATAAAATATAAATACATATATCCAACATGCAGCGTTTTTGGAATCAAGGTTTATCTTTGTTTAGGGTTCATTTCCCACCATTTCTTTCATGCCCTGGTTTCCAAGATCCTCGAGTCGACAGAGTTATAGCCTAGGCAAGCAATTTCACTTTTCTATCGCTGCATTTCTAGCCCAATCAACTAATTTACAGTATAGCTCTGGCTGTTGATAGATCGCTGATGACGATTGCCGACGGTCACGTAGCAGTGAAGGTTTGAAGACAATTGCAAAATGACCACAGTACAAGGCCTCTGGGACCAATGCCAAGTGGTATTCGGTTACCTGCCTCACGTGAGGTACGTTTTTCCATTGCTAAAGAGAAGAGCGCCAGCGATGTCTCTGGAAAGACGGACATTCTGTACATTGGTGAATTTAGCATGGGCAGCCAGAAGCCGAATTCCGATAATTATATCTTCAATATTTTTCCTGTTCAACTTACCGATGCTGAGGGTGGAAATTAATATCAATGTGGAATAACATCCAATTAGATCTTCTCAGATGTTGTTCTTCAGTTTTACTGTGAATGCTTAGCTGCACACGTGACATGCGAACTGTGGGTGCTTGTGGCAACTCTGCAAACAGAGCTACATTATATTTGTTCTGCTATTTTCTCAATCAATCTACATTACATCTATTTCTGTTGTTTGTGTTGAGGAATTTGGAAAATGTCACCAATGATGTACAATGAACTGCAAATATACGAGCTGAATTGCATCCGAATACTCAAAAGCCTGCGAAAGATGTGAGAGTTGGCAGTTCATAAACTAAAAAAGAACTGAAAGTCTGCTTCTATACCCAGTTAGTGACTGTAGAATGAATATAAATATTACTGTATGTTACGCACGCAAGGTTACAACAGGGAATAAAATATCAACAAGCTCTTCAGTCAACATATAAACCATTTTGATAAACTACTACTATAGCTTGCCATCTCCGTAACCCTATATGGAATCTCTGTCCATTTTTTGAAATAAATCCTGCGTGATGAGAGCTTTTCTATATAGAATAATTAAGGAATTAAACAGAAAATCCTGCGTGACGTTGCCACCAATTCCACTGCGGTCCGTAACAATGCAAGGACATAAATAACCATCTTATGGTTCTACTGCGATGCGACCCTAGCAGCCTATCTGTACGGTACCTAGAGATTTATTGATGTACGTTCGTTTCAACTCACGGATATCCGAATTCATCTTCAAAATCGTGCATTACACCTTTAACGCATAGAATTTGGTTTCGACCCTCTGATATCTGTACCTGCGTTTGAAACAGAGCACTACACACCACAAGCAACGCAGTCGTAGTTTAATGCTTGTGAAACACCAATGCATTATCGCAAACAGTTCTCAAACATGTCCTATGTGCTACAACATTCCGATAAGGAATTAACACAGATTAAAGACTGACGCATAGGTATTGTCTGTATTCACAGTATCAGATAACATCCTTATCTACATCACCCAGCAAAATCGAGACATTCTTATATTCATGTATCCAAGTCCAACATGATCGCTTAATGGTAAACTCTCAAGTCCCCAGGAATCACCCATCTCCTTGCGATCAATGAATTCCAAAGACACGCAGAGCAAAATTAACAAGCAGATAAGCATCAAATGCCGAGAGCTTGGTCTTCGCGGATAACTGATTCGCAAGTGCTTGTCAACAATAGACCAGTCCATGGACATTATTATGCACTGCCCTTCTCGAATTCAGCAACCGCACTCTCAAATGTACCAAGCACGTGTTCACAAACTGCATTCAAGTCTTCCAGGCCTTTTCTCAGCACATCGTCGGGAGACGTCCCCAACGTCTGTATTCGCAAATTCATTCTGTTGTCGGCGGGATGCGGTATCGCGTACCCGCACAGCTCCACCTCCGGATTCTTCATGATGATATATCTCAACGCGTTCCCCAACGTGTGGTCTTCGTCGTTTAGAATATAAGTACACGTCGTGTCCTCGTTGCCGTCTTCGACTGGCTCGATTTCAAGTTTGTGACGGCCGACTTGCGTCATACTCCCGCTGTCCTAAATACTATTAAAAAACCTTGAAAAATAGTATAAGTTCATAAAACTGGATCACAATGCTCACTAAAACAAAAGCGGCAAGTGCCATTTTGAAACGGTCATATATTTTCCTACCACTAAACACATTTAGAAAATGTCAAAAAACCATCCATTCTTAAAATCACATCACAAAACCCAAAAGGTAAAAATCTGGAATATAAAATCAGCGACAAATCATACATTCACATCGTCAAATTTCGTCCGCTCGAAGCTTTTCGACTGACTCATCAGGAGCAAACGTTAAGGATACCATATTTTGAGATCCGAAAAAAGATACTTTTTACAATATACCGAAAATATATTAGCAGACGAGAAAACGGCTACTTTGAAAAAATGAACGGGAAATTTTATTGGGTCGACTGAAAAAAACGTCATTTTTTCGACTCGTCTCCCGAAAGACATGCTGCCGGGTAAAATCGGTTGGCGTAGACTATTTTTTAATCAACCTTGCCGTCAAAATCCAAGTTTTGCGTTATTTATGGCATTTTTTAGTTGTCCAGTCCATGCGCAACTGTATCGCCTGGCTTTTAAAGCTATAGAGGAGGACGAAATGCCAGAAATGCGGACATTTGGGCGTCCTCGGCGGACGTATGGTAACTCCAGCGTCATTATTACGTCCCAACGACAAAATTTTCTCTAAATCTCGAATTTGGTCACTGACATTCAACTCCTGATGACAGTTGGCAGAAATTCTTCGGGTGCAATAAATTCGACGATATGAATACATCGTTTGTTACTATTGAAGTTTTGTACTTCGAAAAGCCTATATAAAACGAATACAATTGAATAATACAAGCAAACCCGAATGTTTTAGGCTTACACTCGTCGGGGGAAATCGTCAACAACTAGTAGAGATTACAATAGAACTCTATATATCAACAGTTTATCACCAAATATGAACTTTTATGCGTGCAAAGTTCTTTTCAATTCTCTACTAGTCACAGACGATATTCGGGTTTATTCCTATACGATTGAAACATCATTCAATTGTATATCGAAGTTCTGCACCCCCGAGAGTCTCTCAAATAAAAGCAACACATACCAAAGGGAACAAAACCATGAAACAATAAGAGCTATGATTTCAATCAACACGCATACGTTTTACCGAGCTTCAACTTATTCGCGAGTCTCTGCTTTGCAGTGGCCATGCCCTTTTTTGGCTTTCTCTGCAATGCGGCCACATTTTTCTGCGGTATTCTACAAGTACTACCCGTAAGAGGGTCGGATTTTTCTGACAAGTTCGACGCCATTTGCGGCATGAGCAAGGACTGCCCGCCTAATTTTTGTCTGGGAGGCTGAGACGTTTGTGTCTTCCAAGCCGGGTCACTTTTTGGACGTGGGTCAGGTCCAGACACCACCGTGTCCGGGTCGATAAAGTCAGAGTTCATAACCTTTTTCTTATCGCGTCTTCTTTTTTCTTTATCAGTCAGTTCCTTTGATAAGTCTGCATCGTTATCTTCACTATCGAATACAGTAGGCAACAAAACCGTACTCTCCGGAGAAAACTTGGCAGTTTTCGCTTTGGCACGCTTTTTTGTGGAAAAAGTCAGTTTCGGATTGGGAAAAGTCAGCGACGGCAAATGTCCTTCGTGATTCGAAGACTTTTCCGAATTCACGGGCAATTTAGACGTGGGCCTAATCAAAAAATGACTCTCCAAAGGCAACGGCTGTTTCAAAGAATCAGCAGTCGCATTTGTTTTTCCGACGTTAGTTTTTTCTCCTTCCGAAGACACTTTATTTTGTTCCTTAATTTCCACAGACACAACATCTAACAAAGACTGTAGCCCTGCGTTGAAGTATGGGGTGGTCGATAAATGCGGGGTTGTGACAGCGACTGGTTTCACATCCCCGTTTTGTGGTTTACTCTCGATTTTCGTGACCGTTTCTGAGGCGGTAACGTGCTGTACGCTGTCTTGCGGCGGGCACATCATACTCCAGCTTCTACGGATGTTCGAAAACACCCTTTCTTTCTGAATTTCCGTNTCNACCATGGAANATTGAGTCNCAACCTTCGGACGGCCGACCGACAGCTTCAAAGTCAGCGGTTTATGCTCTTCTGANGATAACTTGTAAAAAGAAGAGTCCTNCGCTGTATTGAGGGAACTATGCTCTCGNTCAGACGTAGATTTACCCGTCCATTGAGAAGTGANGTCNTACTTATCNCCGTTAATAGAACTNGTATGCCGTTTCGTGATAATCAAAGGTTTAATCACAGGCTCTTCCAATTTTTCAGATGTCTCCACGGGAGAAGCGTCNCCTGTNGACNGTGTATCTTTTTCAATAATGCCGTCTATTGTTTCTGGAGANGACAGCACTTTCCCTAACGATAACTTCAACTTGATGCCTTTAGTTTTCGGTACAGATTTCAGTTCCACTGGCGGATCTTCGTCAACAATGACGCTGGAATACTGAACGTTGTTCAATTCTTCATCGCTGATGCCCTCAATGTCGACGCTGGTGTTATGACTATTATCCTTCACATTTTTTTCCACAGAAACAGGTTTTTTCGCAGCCTTTTGCTTCGTCTTTTTCACGTTTTTAATTTTAACCTTCAGTTTCTTTTTCGGAGGTTCTTTCTTCGTTCGAACCGGAGACGGGGAATGTTTTCTCGTTCTTTTTCGTATACGCCCGGAAGTCCTGACGTTGGCAGTTTCGGCCGGTTTCGCATCAACTGCGTCACTATTTACGGGACGCCTGCCGGTCGATTTGTCCTTTTTCACGATAATTTTCAGCGACTTTTTTTTCGTGACCTTTCTCGTTTTCGGCTTTCTCGTAATTCCCTTTTTTTTAAGAGCATCCGCGCTTTCATCGATGAGAAGCTGCCCCTCGTTTTCGCTCTCGCTATCATCCATAGCACAGCGGAACAGATTAATAATAAACTATATACGATTATCGGATAAAATCGGTAAAACCTTAATAAAAAGATTGCTATGAACTGTTTGATACCATTTCGTCAAATTTACGAATTCAAATTTCGAATTTACGACACTGGCATATAGAAATGAATTCCCGCACACAAAAATACGTGTTAAGCACCAAAAAAGCAGCATAAATTAGCCTACAAGTAACGAAGGTACGTCGCAACTACGGTTTGGCAAAAAATTCATACGGTGATCCACACACCAGTGAAAAACAATCGTCCTTTCTAGAATTCCAGGCCGGAATATAAAGTGATACATATCCTTTTTGTTTAGAATCGGTGCTATCACAAAAAATCAACAAGGTGCAGATATACAAACTATCCAAACTTAGAATTACATAGATAATGCATAAACTGAATGGCATCGTAGTGAATTTTATGAAATCAGCACGTTAAGTGTAACAGCACACGCAAACAGGCATACACAATCAAAGTATTAACCATCATTACTTTTCAATGTAAATAAACAGGCACTGATAAACTGACTCGCGAGTGTGACCACAAAAAATAGACACGTGATGAAACATCGGTGGGGTGGTACCGCATAACAATTTAAGCGTCGGGAATCTGGCCACCATACAGTTGTAAGTATATGTGGACTATCAATCACAAGTCCTATACGCAGATTTGGTGGCGATATTAAACCATTATTCAGGAGTGAAGGGTAGGGCTGGACTGGCATTGAAAAATGAATTGAAAAATGACCATATGCTCCAAATAAAAAATTAGTCAGCCGTAATCACTGCATTTAGGGTTATTCAGAAATAACTTTTTTTCGGGGATTCACTGAATAAATTGTCAGGTTCATAGGTTGCTGAAAGAAAAAAGCTGCACGCCAATTTTGGGTCGATTCCACCGGTAGATGTTAACGCACAGAGGTTTGAAAATGATCAATTCATTATTAAAACATACAAAATAAAAATTTTCAATTTCACTGCAGACCCCGTGAAATTGTCAAGTTGTCTACAAAATCGATGTAAAACAAATTTGACGAAACTCCAACCCGTAGAAGCCAAGTTATTTGCGATTTTCATTCATAATTCTGGGATTGAACAATTTCATGGGTTTGACAGTTAAATTCAAGGAGTTTCTTAACATTTGTAATATTAAATTCAAAATTTTCAAACTCCTTTGTGTACAAATCTAGCAGGTAGAATCGAGCCAAATTTGGCGTGGAGCATTTTCTAGGCAACCCATCCGGAAAAAAAGCTGATTTTGAACAGCCCTACTGCGCATTACATCAATTACTAAGATGTCACAAAATCAAGCATCAAAATATTTGATGCAAATGAAAATTTCGCACATCCGAAACGAGCATAAACTGACAATGCAGCTTGCAAAGAATAGGCTATATAGCGCATGCAGCCTACGTTGCACCGCTGAAGTTCACAAAAGACAAAAAACATACATTACCGTCATATGAGACATAGGTTGTAAATTGCAGGGGAAAATAAATAAAATAAATCAAGCTTTATTAAGTGAATGACATTGTGACATTGAGTGGTATATACCTTTGAAGCAACCAACGTGAGGCACAAAGCATAGAGGCCATTGATAGGAATAAGGCATACGCATTACAAGCAGTATTATGTGGATCAACCATTTTATCCATCTACAAACAACCACATATTTTTCAGTAAATAAGTTTTATCGAGTCTTTCTAAACATGGTGCTGAGTAATTTCTCCATCTGAGTGACTACATCACATGGAATTGATTGTGTCAGACTGGGCGTTATATATTCAGGCAGCCACCGCCAAGAACCAGAAAACCGCAGATATGATAGTCAGTCAATGGTTTTCTCCTGAATACAGCCATTTTGTTTTTACAGATCAGTAAATACGAGATACTGAGTATTGTATCAACCTTCAATGTTTCCATTATTGCATTAGGATTGATACGATTCAAATCTGCAGTCCGACACAATCTTCAAACGATTTGACACGGATAGAATAGAAAAATTTACACATTATAATAGGTCTACAACCAATAAAAAGAACAGTAACGGAAATGAATGGGAAAAGACAGGACTGTTGAATGCTCTATGAAAAATGAAGACAAAATATCAGGTTTTGTTATCAAGCGACACAGTAATGAATTTACAATAAAAACTGGAATCTTACAATAACCAAATATAGGTCCAACGTTCCAAATTATTATTGCGGTGGGCAGTAGCTTATGTCCATTTTACAGATTTTGAGAAAATTAAGAATTTGTAAGTTTTCATGGCCGAAAAAAAGTGTAAATTGTACAAAAACTTGATTTTCCAAGAATTTGAAAAATGGACCTCAAAAATTGAAAAACGGATATAAGCTAAATCAACAGCGACGAAATGTGCCTTAAGAAATATGTGGTAAGAGAAATCAATACATTCCGGAAACAAAGTCCTCGTGAATAGCTGCATCTTATCTCTGTGATATAACGGAAACAGTGCCACAACCAAATCTTCCCTCGTCCAGGAAACAGGAGTATAACAGCACTTTGAATCTCACAAAGCATCGAAAATGTGTGGGTTGTTCAAAATCTACTTTTTTGCTCAAATCTCACCGGCTATTCGATGAAATTTTAAAAGAAATGTAAAAAACTCTAATAACTTCGCTTCTGCAGGTAGGAATTTAGCCAAATATTGTGTGCAGCCTTATTTTTTGCAAACTCAACGATTTTATCAAATAGCCAGTAAAATTTGAACAAAAAACTTGGTTTTGAACAAGCCAAGCATACAATCATCTTGAACCGCATCAAACATCACATCACGCCCACATTATCCGATGGCTCAGGAAAAAAATCAACACAGCTTTTAAATGATTCGCTTGGATACAACGCAGAGTAACAAACGGACAACAAATCACTTGCGCCATTGCACAGAGGGATTTTGCAACGATAGATTCCACTCTTCTGTTAAAAATTGTATGGCGCCCGCGTGATCGAAATCGCCTTTGACCTCCGCATCTCGAAATTGAGGAAACGCCGTTATTTTCTTTTCAATTTTCGGGCCATTCGCAGTTTCGACTTGCGGCAATTTGAAAGTAATCTCGTAATCGCCGTTTTTCGCCTCGTTTTCGATCTTCCACACGCTCGCTTTGACTATTTTAATAGGTTTTTTAGCTTCTTTTGTTACGTTGCTATCGGCGGCAGGAAAATACGCCGCGCCAAAAGTCATTTCCACGACATTACAAGCCTCTGATTCATTTTTACGCTTGCCAGCGCCGTTACTGACTTTTTTATAAATTTCATTACTGTCAAGATGTTCTAATATGACATTGTCGTCGAGATTGAAGGTAAAATTAAAACGCTCCGTTACCAATTCCGTATTTTCACCGATGGATTCTATCGTGCTGCCCGATAACACAGAAGACTTGTCCTCTCCTCCGCTGGCTACACAGCTTCCGATTCCGGAATCGAACATTGGAGTCTCAGTTGGGGATTTGCAGTCCATTTTTTGAGAGTCTATCGCGATGGCTTCCTGCGTTTGTGACTGAGCTTCGTCAGCGGATTTTTGAGCAGCTTTATTTGCCTTTTTCTTCTTCTTTTTCTTGCGCTTTGCGTTCTGGGCTTCGCCTGCCTTCTCCACCGCGGCTACGATGGCGGATATTTCTTCCTCCGCGGTCAACTGGAAATAATGGAACATGTGAATCAAGATATCACACTCAGATTTTCATTAAGGTATCACAGGTATCGTGACTGGAGTGTTTTCAAGTCTGTCTAGGGATCAGGTATTGTGCATGGAGTGTGTTCAACTCTGTCTAGCTCTCAGATATCATGCCGGCAGTGTGTCTCTGAGAC
>ATSW01001121.1:0-12966 GCA_000444245.1 Botryllus schlosseri
AGCTCAATCATCGAGCGATAACTGCTGCTCTACTATGGCCACTGCCTGTTCCAAATTGATTCAATTCCAGAACGAAACAAATTTATTATTAACCCCAACATACATCAATAAAGTAGCTATATGGTCGCAGTGGCAACAAAGTATAGCTTATGTCCATATGGAAAATTTAGAAAAATTAACATAATGTGATGTTTTCATCGAAAATATTTACACTAGAGTATTTTATTAATGACTGTTGCGTTTCCTACCTTCTACAGAAGGAAATGCATGAGGACGACCAAAGAAGACTCACTGAAAAGGCGCAAAAGACGCTGCTATAAAAGCAGGCACGAGTGATACCGCTGCAATGATATGTGAAACACCCATTCCCATTGATCATGAGAATTTTTTCTTTGTTTTTTGCTTGATCGCAGATCGCGGATACTGTCCTGGTTTGCTCCCACTATGTTTTGCAGGTGTTTTGGTGATTAGCTTGTAATCGCTTGAAACTGAAGTCTTTTTAACACCCTGCAAATTTGATCGAGGAGTATATTTGAGAAAATCTTCAAAAATCTTTTCCTGTTGCGTATGGCTCATCGTGGTATAATCCCACTGCGGAACAAGAAATTTATCGCAACCACTGATCATGCGATAAGGTCCAGTNTTAGTTATGCTTCGCTGAGCATCTATATATTGCGCAGANACTGCCGTATGCAGTGAATCGATNAGTTTGGGAATTTTTTCAAGTTTCNAGTTTGTTAGTCTTTTCAATACGTGGTTAATACTTTCGTTGTTATTATTTGTCCAAAATTGATTTCCATGAGATATTTTGCCAACTTTCCAAACTTTGTTTTTCAGCAATTTGAACATTCTAGTCCTGAGGTAATGAATCAAATAGGGGCATTCAGAAGTGCACCGCGCAATAATTTGTTGTTCGCGCTGCTCGAACTCGGCATCTGTAAGACTATCGAGGAGATGAAAGACGTCATTGACTAAACTATTTCTGAATTTTTTGTTGGTTCCGATCTCATTTTGCAGCTTTTCGATGAGNTTGTTTTTCAAATGTTTCAGGCAAAGTACATGCGTGCATTTGAGAAACGAACNCTNTATGGCAGTGTGAAGTGCTGTTTCGTCATCTGTGCCAACAGTTAATTTGGTGAAGTCAGATCCGAGAGCAGATGCGAGNTGATTAAAAAAGTCCTTATAAGTTNCAATGTCCGATCTGTGGTGCAAATACAACNGACCTATAAATATTGGATGTTCGTTGGTATCTACGCTGATAAGTTTCATATTTTTAAATACTGCAGCAGTCACATANACGTTCCCTAAATTGAATGTCTTATCAAATCCGAGTACCGCCTTACCCGTTAAACATTGATTTTTGATATCCAAAANTTGTTCGTTGCTATACAAAATNANGTTTGGAGGATTGTCTTTNGAATGAATGATTTTTTTTACGAAATTGGATGTCTGTGCCATATTTATGACTTGNAGCATTTCGTCGGCAAACCCTCCCTTNGCCGGAATCTTGATATCATGNTGCTGATGNCCATCGTTTTTCCTGTATTTCGTTTGGTGTATTTGGTGNGGGTTTCGTGGCATGTTGGTNATGTCTGACGCTTCTGNTTGTAAATTTGTGTAAAGTCTTTTGGCGGGAATGTATGAGCATTTCTTTTTAATTTCANCCATAACGTTGGGATTNGTTCTAATATATGTTTGCTTATTTGAANGACTGTTTCCGTGACTTGTGCATTCTTCAGGTTCGCCTTTGTATTCAACAAGAGCTACTGGNNGCNCAGAATCGTCCTCAATCCATGTAATTCTTTTTTCNAGTTNGTTACCTTTTAGGGTAGCGTAGTANCTTCCAATTTTGATGATNTNTTGAGGAATTGGTTGAGGAGAAAGCTCCTGGTATCCTACNGAGTTGGTTTCTTGNATCTTTCTTCTAATACAATACGCTCCGTCTTNTATTTTAGGGNTNTAGACAAGGGTATATTTNTCCTCCGACTTGANATAGAGGGAGTATGATCGCATCGTCTTATGCCATNCTCCCATGTCGTCCCAAAATACGCGTAGCATGTTCGCCTTTTTTTCTTTTTATGTTAATTGAGTTGTCTACTAAAANGTAGATGTTACTTTTCCTGCCAATTGGGATACTGTTGTTCGGTGATCGACAGTTCTGCAGAAGGCGTAGCACTTCGCTGATCCCCATGTATTGCCCGNATACCAACTCGTTACCACCCATGNGCAAGTTTTTCGATGAACCGGACCCTTCTGNACTTAGTATTTCATCATCGNTATTANTTTTTGATGAATCAGAGTTGTCCACCNGGTCGATTGAATCTTGTTGGGCAACCTCCGATTGTATNTGNTNANCAATTATGATGGGTGGGTCCAAATNATCCGTNTTTGCNATGAAATCAATATTCGATTCTGCTTTCCTGGCAGAAGTCGTTGCTAAGTTGTCCATCGAATCGATGNNGGAGNTGTGCACCGAATCGCTTGAATCTTGTTGGGCAACTTCCGGTTGTTTCTGATGATCAATTATTGNGGNTGGGTCCAAGTGATCCGTGTTTCCGGTCAAATCAATATTGAATTNTGTTNTCTTGTCAAAAATCGGTATTATGTGATTTGGCCGAAACGGTGCGAAATCTNAAGGGACAGTCATCNGCGTCCACATTAAAGTTATTGAGCTAAATTTGGAACTTTTGACCCCTCGTCCACAACATTTTCTAGAAAATGGCTCNCTCAAATATTCGTTGACCCTTGCTGGGGGATAATAAGAATGTATTGGCATGCGGATGGCAGCGCTTAGGGCATAAAAATGCAAAAGCTCNGAATAGGNTCCCGGTTGGCAAGATTTTTTAACCAGNCTCGTGTATTCAGTCGTGATCACACGANNGTCCCCAATCAGATCNACGAATGACTTATGACTCTCGTCATAGAATTTTCTGTTTTCAATAATCTCGAGCGATGTCAGTAGCCTGAGCCGCAAATGGTATCNCTCTGTACCGTACAACGCTACAGACACTGCTCGGTAAAAGNAATTGCCGTCTCCAGCGACAGCCACAGCTATCGCACTACGAAGAACCATCGGGTGATATAGTTCAAGTATTTTCATGGCGACTCTATCAACAGGAATGCTCTGGCGGTCTACTGAAGCAGCAAACGGGCTCCGGTACCGAATATAATTCAAGAAGATGTCTGATAGATTTCAAATACTTCGGTGATCGCGTCAGATATTCCAATGCCATTTCGTAATTGAAATTCCCATCTTTGACAATACATGCTGGGCAAAGATATACCAACTTGCTCCATTTTTGCAAGTCGACTATTTTGGTGCACGTAGAATGGACCCATAAATTGCGATTCTCACATTCAATGCATTCGTCCATGCATTGATTTGTGCATACGACACATGGCGTACTTCGGGCGTGAACATTCATCCCATAATTCAGATTACAGATATGTCGAAAATTATCGTAGAGATCTATTAGCGTGAAAGGGTAGATTGAACACCGATATCTCGAATTATCTCAATAAAATATTTTTTAACGTATGCTCTGATTTCGCGCCCGAGTAAGCCTACTTACTTCCCGCACCTGGAAAATCACTTCGACTTCGTCGATCATGGTAGCCATATATCCACGAAATCAGAAACTCAGATTACAAGGATATATCCAACTGTCATCCAATTCCAAAATTAACTGCTTGCATAAGAATAATAGCGAAGCATTGTGTCGTCATCCCAGTTGTGACGCAAGAAATAACTTGACTGCACCATTCGCAAGATTGGGTAATAACGTTGAATTGATCAGTCAGAACAAGAAATCTACAGCATTCGATTGTACAGCATCGCATAATTTATTCAATTTGCGTCATGTGTAAAAAGAGGAAAATGACTGATACTACTCAAGTACAATATTCATATATATCCTGGCGTTGTGATGCACTTGATGCGATGCAAAATATGTTGTCCGAACACGAAATTGCAAGGGTATTGTGTCGTCATTTGAATGTTACGTATAACGGTGGCCATTTTGTTTTTGAAGCTGCGGCTATCTGTCTGTATGACTGACTGAAGGAAAGTCAGCACAATCCGTGAAAAAAACACTATATACATTTAACAGTTTAATATGATGGCAACAATCACATATAGCAAGAAAGGAGCACAGCAAGAATATGGGTACAATAAAAATGACATAGGTAGGCCTAGTTGTAATATGAATTCTGGGCTGAGTGTGCTTGCTTTTACAGCGGCCTTTCGCGCCTCTTCAGTCTTCACATACAGAAAGGGATCTCGTCTGTTGTCGTTCCATTAAGTTTATCACCTGTAAATTTTAAAACATAGCAATTTCGCATCGTCACCCAATACCATAGATATGTATATTGTAAGGTATAAGTTCGTATATTGTACCTACATTGCGGCGACATTGCGACGAATTATCAACATTGCGCAGGCATTGTCGACATTGCGCTGGTATTATCGACATTGCTATCGGTCAAGTAAAATATCAAGCATAGCATACTCACCCAATTAAACATGAGCCATATCTACTAAAAAGTTTTTTAAATATGTCTATTGTAAGTTATAAGTTCTTATTTTGTATCTACATTGCGCCGGCATTGTCGACATTGCGCTGGTATTATCGACATTGCGGCAACATCATCGACATTGCTATCTGTCAAGTATAATATCGGTTATAATTATTTGAATATAAGTATATTGCACGGTATAAGTTCGTATATTGCACCTACATTGCGCCGACATTACCGACATTGCGCCGACATTACCGACATTGCGCCGACATTGCCGACATTGCGCCGACATTGCCGACATTCACAAAGTAGATGGACCCATCTGTAACCACCAATTAGTGCCTATACCTGGCAACCGTTTTTTTTTTGAAGAATTTGGAGATCTGGCAACACATATCCCAGTTATTTCTAAATTTTATACACGGAAAAATTACGTGATTTACAGGTACATTATCATATTTCTGCAAATGTGCTATTAGCATCACAGTGGTGATATATCAGATGAGCAGCAATGATTCTCTTAACGAGTGTCGACCGAAGATATTCGAGTTTCTTTCAATACAAATACCTTATTCGACATGCTTTCGAATATAGCCTACATGCGTATCATTTGGCTTGAAAATTATCTGTGGGACACCAGGACTGATCTTGATCTCGGGAATATTTGAGTTTACTGGCACCATTTCCGAATTTAACAGGCGCATAATTAGATATTATTGGATGTTGATGTTCTAAAGAATGATGTGGGAGATACTGAAGTCTTCACCGATTAAGTGTAACGTGAAACAGTTCAGAGACGCCATGAACGTGTGGATTGAGAGACCTAACGTGTGCTCCAAAGTGGTCAGCTGTGCGTCTGTTGAACATGTATCATTTACGCAACTCCTAAACCCTGAGATTTCTCAATTAATCGACAGTGTAGTGGGTGAAATGAACATAGTGACTGACAACGATGGAGATTCATTCATCAACATGGTGTTGTTTAGAAAGTTACTCCCAAAAAATCCAGCAAATCATTCTGCAGGATGTGAAATCGTACTCATGAATATGTCGAAAGCAGTGTTTATCCCTGTTAATGATCAATTTGAACCAAATTTACAGGAAGTCCTGTATAAAATTGAAACAATTCCGAAAAGTACAAAGTCATTACATGGAAGTGTTGATTCTAGTGATACACAGCGAATAAGTATGGCAGTATACAGGACTGCATCGTTTTTGACTGAAAATTCAACTTCAAAGACATGTCATCCGACGAAAGATTGGTTGCGTGGAAATCTCTTACCTAGTCTGATAAAATGGATTCGAAACCCTGTAAATTCTGAATCAAAAATTCCCAATTCACTGTCGCAATTGCCACAATGTGAATACGCGCCGTTATACCAATATTTGAAAGAAAAATACGGAAAAAAGCTCGGCGAAATGTGGCCAGAATCAACAGATCCTCAGAAATACGTGTATGAAGACATAGCTATCGCGACCTATTTGATTTTACTGTGGAGAAACGAGAGAAGACTAAAATCCATCGATAAACCGCAGTCTTTCGTGGATTTGGGTTGCGGAAATGGGCTGTTGGTTTATATATTAAACGCAGAAGGCCATCCAGGCGTCGGAGTTGACATAAGACGCCGTAAAATATGGAATCTCTACCCATACCCGACCGTTCTACAAGAGACCACGATAGATCCAACCGCAAATATCACGTACAGCGAATATGATTGGTTGTTGGGTAATCATTCTGACGAATTAACTCCGTGGATACCGATGTTAGCCGCTAAATCAGGCTTTCACGTCAGATATTGGGTCCTGCCGTGTTGTTTTTTCGATTTTTTCACGAAATACACGCGCGCAGAGTCCACATCCAGCCAGTACCAAGATTACCTCGATTATGTCGAAAATGTAGGAAAGGTATGCGGCTTCGAAGTAAACATTGACGTAATGCGAATACCATCGACAAAACGTGTTTGCCACATTGGAATGCGCAGAACTTATTCGGAGAAAGACCATTCAAAAGTATTGCGGGATATTGAAAGTTTAATCAGCAACGCGCGGAGACCTAAATCTGGCTTTGTAGCGAGAGATAAGTTGCAGTCGATTAGAAATTGTACAAAACTTCAGTATTGTTTGCAACTTGAAGTCGTTAAAATTATATCAGATGAACTACTGAAGACTGAAAATTACATTGAAACTGTGTCATCCGATGAAAGTAGTTGCACTGATTGTTCTAATTCAGAATCTGGCAGTCAAGGAAATTCGTCAGTCAGACCGGACGCTGATATTTTGCCACTCAAACAAAGGCTTGATGAGTTGGCGGTTTCGAGTTCTGAAAGCTGTCTTGTAAATTGTAAGCGATGGAACCGTGGCGGTTCTATATCTCTTCGCGACGCTGCCAGCTTACTAAGTGACAGTATGAAGCAAAGGATGAAATGCGAATTCGGCGGACTACAAACACTGTTGAAAAACCATCATCAAACTTTTGAAATAGCGGACGGTCGTGTTCAATTAAGAAATTGGTCCTTGCCCCATTTTCGGAAGAAAAAGAGGAATCGTAACAAAACGTCAGCTGTAAAAACGAGGACTTGCTGGTTTTACGCTAACCATCCTGATGGTTGTCCCAGACGTGAGGAAGATTGTACGTTTTTGCATGGATCTAAAATCACGAACTGACACTGTGTATTTATTGTTTCTGTAGAATTTAACGCACTGGGCAAGGGTTGGTGACCAGAGGTAGTCAGTAGGACTGTGCTCAATGATCCGATTCTCAGAGTCTGAGTACTAAATACCAATTGAGTATTACTTGAAATGATTCGAGTTTAGGTCTAGTAGCGACTAACGGTTCGAGTACTGAAATGATCTGCTTCTTTCCAGTCAGAGTTATTTTATCAACAAAAATTACAGTTTCAATACTTTTTTCCCAGTGTGGGAGCCTTGAAACCTCAATTGATTGTAACAGCATCCAAAAGATAATAGTACAAAGTTACGCGCGTTAGTGAACGAATGACATTTCTGTGAGATTGCAATAAATCCAAAGCACTATCACAAACTGCAATAAAATAGGTATGGTCGAAAAACCGACTGGCATTATTTGCTTTGTAGTCGTGCAAAAGGTTCATTTTGAACTTTCCACATCAGTAGATCACCCATACTCTTATGGTAAATAATGAGTGATACTCTTGTATTCAACTCGAAGCCTAATACGTGATTCGGTCCAAATCAAGCACTCGGGTACTCGATTTTGCACAGCTCTAGTGGTCTGTAACGAAGTACTTCTACTTTTTACGAGCACTCATAGGTTTTGCCTATTTCCACTTGCTCTGATTACTCAAGTGGCAATACTTTTTATACAATTTGCTACGCAAAAATAAAAGAAATACCGGTAGTCATTTTGGGATAATCTTGTTTCGCTTTTATGAGAGAAATTCTCAAAACGACCACGTGAAATCGCACCTTCGTCACTGTAACTGAATACGTTTCTGCAAATAACCTTTATTGTGATGGAGAAATGTCACTCTATTCTTTGCAATCGCATAGAAGGGACATATTAGAACTATGCATATCATTCATAACGTTGTGACGTCATCACGAGTGATAATCGAACACTCGAATCAAAGGCTAATACTCAGTCTCAATTCATAATCGAATTGATCAGGTACTCGGTTTTGACCAGCCCGCCCAATCATTGCTAGAAGTGGAACTTTCAATTCTCTTTCTTTTGTCTTACAGAGCAACGTATATTGGCACGATGGCTGCTTCTAAATTAGAATTAGCCGATTGTCGCTCGGACAGCCCGCAATCACGCGCGCTTGTCCGAGTTTTTGAAAGCGACGCCGAAGTCTTGGCGGATTACGCTCGCGACCTGCAGAGTATATTCCAAAGAATATCGGTCGCGCAAAATCTACTTAACGAAGCGACACAGGCCCTGTCTGAGAAGCTACGAGAGTTTCATAAAAAGGAATTTCTACTGTGCGGCGATAATGAATTTATAGGATCCGTCATGAACGAATTGGCCTGCAAAGTGGACCAGATATCGTCTTACAACGCGGTGCTGCAAACGCAAATCACGGAACACACCGCTTACCCCAGCAATCGTTTCGTGGAGAAGTATGTGTCGGAGGTAGAACAAATGAAATCCCAGTTCAAAGACAACGATAAGACTCATATCGAAGCCATGAAAAGAATGGCGAAAGTGTCGAAAAAACGGTCCAGCGAAGCGCAGCTGAAAGAGTCCACGGATCATCTTTGCGCCGCTCGCCGACAATTTCATGTAACATCGATGAATTATTGCTCCATGCTCAACTTGCTACAGGTAAGAATTGACTTTACACTAAAATTTGGGGAGTAATTCTTGCTTATGATTGTACAGTAGGGGTGTTCAGAAATTACATAACTTTTTCAAATTATACTGGCTACTCGATAAAATTGTTAGGTTACCTAAATAAACGCTGCACACCAATTTTGGCTCAATTCCAACCAGTAGAAGCGGAGTTATTTATATAAAAAATTTTGGATTTTTTTAATAAAAACACCAATGGAATTGTTAGGCTGTTTGATAAAACGTTGCACAACAAATTTTGCTCAATTCCGACCCTTAGCAGCGAAAATATTGGAGAACAAAATTTTGTATAGCTTCTTGGAGGTACAGAACTTCACTATACAATTCAATAGTATTCATATTGAAATAAACCCGAATATTTTCAGCTAACACTCGTCAGGGGTAATCGTTAGCAACTAGTAGAGAATATACAATGTTCTTTCCAATTCTCTACCAGTTGCTGACGATTACCCCTGACGAGTGTCAGCCGAATATATTCGGGTTTATTCTAATATGAATATACTATTCAAAATTTTGTATCAGAAAAAAATAGTTGCCTATTTACGGTGGCAAATTCTTCAATGATTCGTTATAGATCTAAATACTATGATTTGGATTCCATAATTTTGAACATCAATAACTCTTCTACTGGTTGGAATTGAGCTAAAATTGGTGTGCAGAATTGGCTTCTCTGGTAACCTAACAAGTTTATCCAGTAGCCCACAAAATTTGAAAATAAGTTATTTTGGAACAGGCCTGTTGTACTGTATCATTCTTTTTTTTACTTATTCTAGGTACTCCTTGAAATTTTTGGGTCGCCTAAAAACACAGCATATCAAATTTGACTGAATTCCAATCCGTAGAAGCAAAGTTTCAATAGTCCTAGAAAATTTTGGATTTACTTGAAAGCATGAAATATTTTTTTCAAATCCTTATCGTTCAGAGAACATATCTGGTTTCCTTGCAGGCACTTGGGTTGTTGTCAAAAAAACCATTCAATACACTGGGTCCGTATGATTTTAATTTACAGGATCCACCTAGAAGGATCCCTATAGGATTTTTTGACCTCTACTGATTAAGCTACCTATCAATCAATGTTAAGCAAACTTTGACATTCCACTGATCAAATCCTGCCATTTTATGCGAACAATAAATTTGAATAATTCAAACAAACGCTAGGCCTAAAAAGTTGAATCTTGTGACTAGTTCCTGATTTAGGGATGGTTTTCGCGCAGGAACAGCCATTATTTCCATGGTTGTTGATTTCATGTTGTCGGTACTGTCGGTCGGGCTGGGCAATATCGAATGCCTGAATTGAGTAGCAAGGTATCACTTACGATGGCGTAGAAGTATAGATGATGTGGTAAGTGCAAATATGAACTGTTTATGCGACCAGATGGAATATAATGCCAGTTCTGAGGCTAGTACATCAGATGTTTTCTCTATACCAGAGGTGGCCAACCTTTTTGCTGGTAACAGCTGCATTTTGATTGCTTATATATGTAGCCTAAGGCCGCATTCCTGGCCATAATCTTAATGAAGTAACTGGACGCAAAGCACCTGTTTTGAACTGTCCGTGTTCATTTCCGGCGAACTCCAGTATATTCTACCTTTCCATATCGTCCTATTACACGCATCGAAATCTCAAGTGATAACGTTGTCAATAGATACTGAGATTGGTCATGGTGACGCGAAGCGTGATTAGCGAGTGGATTACGTAATTAATAGTAGCAGACTAGCAGTATTACATATTGATATCACATATTTATCATTTCTCAGCCCATGTGATCAGATTTCGAGAATTTAGGACCCTTCATCAGGATTGTCAGTACAGTAGAAATATTTTGGAATTGCCAAAAGTACCAGAAGCCAATTAATTTCGTGAGCAGCACACGGTTCCGATCCCGGCTCAGATTGCGCAAATGAAGTCGCATTGAATCGCGTGTAGCACGAAGAAAATTTCAAGATTAATTAGAATCTCTCTAAATCGGGAGTGAATTCGTTCTTTCAATTTCCATGTCGACAGCAGCCACTCATTATTGAATTGCGTGTCTACGGCTGCACAAATTTCCTTCTTCGGCCGCAGGTTGCCCACTTCTCTATACCCATTTAACTATAGGGTGCATATTTTACTCCACCTTGTGCCAATGCTACTAATCATTATCACAACTTCACAAAAATGACCTTTCTACTAACATACAATCCGTGAATGGCTTTGTACTACATGTTTTGAGTGCTGTGATACCTGATACGAACAACTTTGATTTCAAGGCTACCGCTGTGGAACAAAGTATTGGAACCATCATTTTGTTGATAATACCTCTTTAGGAGAAATGGCTATGTTTCAGTACTCAAAGAATTGTCCATCACTACTCGACCTCGACTCATTGCAAATTGCAATTAATACTCAATTCAAATCTAAAATCATTGTGCCCAATGTTCTTGTGACATAGTTTCGGCATATGGCTATCAATAATATGTATGGTACCTCTAGTAAGTAAACACTTCCCATCTGATATTTGGCAATCATAAATCTTGTAGTCGGTAATCTTTCAGATGATTTTAGTTCTTCGTTCATTTGCTGTGTGTATGATTCTATTCGCAGTGGTGAAATTAGTCGATGTGAATATATTATGTTATTGTAAAAAGTAGGTTGAGCCTACAATTACATCTGGGTAAACCGGCATACGTATTTGGGTTATTGACACAGGACACAGGACTTCCCATGTTAAAATTTATTTAGAGCTGTAGCAATATTATGCTGTTTCTAAAGGTTTAATCACTACCATATGCTCTGATTTTTACATACAATTTGTAATATTCATTGTCTTTTTCCCAGACTCGCAAAACTACGGGACTGCTCGAACCCCTGGTTGGTTATGTTCAGTCGCAATTGCGACATTTCAAGATGGGTGCCGACATCTGCCAACCGGAACTAGACGATTATCTCGGTAATCTAAGGACAAGTCTGGAAGAAATCCATAAAAGCACAAGTCAGACAGTATGTGACATTGTAACAACATTAATGTCATCTCACTATTCATAATGTGTGATGCCATCAGCAGCGTGTTGTATTTATTTTGGTCTAACCCTACACTGCGTTTATGGGCGATGAGAGTTTTATGAGAGCACCAAGCTCATATACAGGTATTGTGATGATGTAATATGATGAAAGTTCCATCATTCTCTCTACTAATCAAAATTATGCTAGGTTGATGTAAAAATCAACTCATAGGTTCGCTAAACAAGATTTTGTTGTTAAAGCAGCAATGGACAAACTGTAACATGCAAATTGGAGTTGCAAACTTGGTAAAACCAACCGACATTTTAATGGCGGTCTAAAAATCGATAATTTACGTGTAACTTTTTTCTGTACATTTTCAAGACAAAGTTCCATGGAAGGGAGATAGAAACATGTTGCTTCCGCAGCTATTAGCCCAAAACTAGCTTCCTAGCATAAGCGGTCATCACAAATTGACTCTGGTCGAAGCGATTCACCAAAAATCTTGTCAAGTCATGACTCAAGTCGTTACAACCCTCTTGTCACATCTGACCCCTTGAATACGTTTCAGGAGCAAGATAACTCGGTCGCCATCGACCGCATTGACGCAGAAAGCACTCGCTTCTACTTCCCAGATCCTCTGCCTTCGATGGATTTTCCAGAGCTGCCAGTCAACAAGAAGGAAACGCAGATTAGCGGGTATCAGCCCATCTTTGCACACTTGGTTCTGGCAGATTTGAGCGACTAGATAATTAAAGCAAACTACCCGTATTATAATTATAATTTAATTTTTCAAATGTTCGTGCTCTAATTGTGATTATAATCAAATATCTGATTTTCCTGAAAATTCTACTATAGAACTATATTGGTATACAGACATCTTGTCATTCTTATACTTATGAGAATGAAGTGATTCCTTATGAAGTGAACTTAATTTGTGTTGCATTTCTTTCTAATTTGGAGTAGAATTCAATTGCCAAATTTTTGCAAATTCAACGATTCAAATTCTGCTCAAATTTGGAGAAATGGTGCAGCTATAGTTCTGATTCTAATCCAATTTGGAAGGCATGAACATTTTGTAGTTGTTGAAGTCTGATTTCTTGTCCGTATGGAAATTGACAGGTTCTAACCGTGTAAC
>ATSW01001123.1:0-22089 GCA_000444245.1 Botryllus schlosseri
TGGAAGATGAAAAGGAATTCGATTTTTGCAATATTATATATAGATTGAATTTATTTGTATTGAAATTTTAAAGCAATAAATTATGGCGAAAGGCCGAAAAATAAAAAATTTGGTAATTTCGCGCAGACGACGACTAATTCATTTTCTATGTTTCTCTAACTCTGGCTTCTCTTCATTAAACGCACACAACTTTCGCCGATAATTAAGAAATTCACGCTGGCAAGCAACTTGGAGATGAACGAAATAAATACCAAAGGAATATAATTCGGAACAGACGGCAGTGCACTATACTCTACGTTGAAATGGGTTTAATTACAAAATAAATGTCATGGGAGTATCAATAACGAAAGCGAGAAACATACAGCAATGGCGCATGATCTACGAGGACGCGGCAAAAATAGGCAGAAAAAATAAGAGATCTGAAACTAAGAATCGACGATAAGGTAATTGTTTTCCGAGCGAAAATATTCCCCAAATTTCTGTATCTAGGTACAATTGAACTAATGCCGCGCGAGACAAGAAGTAATCTGATGCAACTAATCATGAAGACGCTTTTCGATAACTGCGCCAGAGTTGAATATGACACGATCGTCAAGGACACGATCGTCAAGGACAAGATCGCAGGCAGACTTGGCCTCTTAGACATCCCAACTAAGCTTGACCTGCAGTTCATAAAACCGGCGATCAAGTTTTCGAAAAAATCAAAGAGCGACAACAACGACTGGACAAGAAGGGTAGGCCCCGGGTAGACCAACAAATTGCAATTATCTTTTCAAAGTTCTTAAATTACAGATTGAACAATTTGAGACCGCACGCCTTCGAGCCGCTGCAACATTGGAAATCGATGCTGCAAGTTATAGAAAACTACCAAATAACGAAAGAGGAGATACAAAAAGAAAGTCTCAGAGCAATTTACAAGAAGGTAATTGCTCGAAGAAAAAGCCAAGATCCAGCACCCATTTGGGTCAACTGGAAATATGTAAACAGCAACACGCAGAACGAAACTTCAATTGGCAAGTCGGGCACAACACCTTGTACACAAAAGACAGGATGTACGAAAGACTTGGCACGCACAGCTCGGCGTGTGAATTCTGCAATACAGGTATGGAAAATATCAGACACCTCTTTGTCAGAGGTCAATTAAAGTCACCAAAGCAATTATATCCCGACTACTGCAAGCCTGGGATAAAGCAGCAAATGAATCTTCAACGCAGCCTTCAGAAAAGCTAATCGTAGGTCTGAATCTGCCTGACAGTCCCGAAGAAGATGCACTGCTTCAAATAATTACAATTTTCAAGCAAGCGGTATGGAGAATGCGAAAATCGTGTGTCCGAGGGAGTCCAGCCGAGTGTCCTCTGGCTGGAGAAGTCCATCAGCTTACTAATACAGAACAAAATCAACCAACAGAGAGATATACTCGGGCCGATCACAACAGAGACACTGACACAAACAAAACGAGCTTTTCGAGAACGAACCTAACTACGACTATACTCCGATGACAACTCGACGACAGCAGTAATAACAACGTTCAAAAATTTTACGCATGTTTTCTGATCTATCTTAGTTCTGAACCGTCATTTTCATGAAATTTTAATAAACAAAAGATGCCTTTTACCAAAGTTTTCCGTGGAAAGGAGCGCTCAATGAGTCTTTAGAATTTTTCTCGCCCAGGTGTTCCTGGGCTCACTGCGCCTTGATATGATTTCTGTTGTGCTGCAGTCAGGGTGATTCGTATAGCACCCGGTACTAGCCCTGTATGGTGAAGACCAGTAGTGCCACTCTTAGTTTTTTGCATTCGATTAAGCGTATTTCTACCTGACCTAGTGTTCTAGTGCGTATTTTATCAAAATTCTGCTAATCTAGTAATTTTTCATGCTTTACATAATCTATACTTCAAGGAATAGTAATTATTATATGTCCGTTCACACTTGCTCATTTAGCACAAAAACAAACCGCCTGAGACAGGTTTTTAATTCCCAAAAGGGAACCGCTGACAAAAGCGAATATGGTAACTTGCCCAAATTGCTTGGGTCAATTCAAGAATGGTTGCATATTCTGCGCAGCCCTGTGATATACACTCAGTTCCAGGGTTGCCATCGACATGTTTCCAAATATAAGGACAGTCGAGAGATTAGATTAGCATGAAAAAGCGTTTTTGTACATAGTTTGTATTTATACGAGCAGTGGCATATCACATTCCATACTTTTCGCCAGAAACAATCTGCTCCAGCAACTCCTTGTTATTAGATAGTGCTTCATGGATCTCACGACAGCTCAGGTCTAGGTTCACCTTTACTCAGGGCCGAAACAGCACTTCGTTAGCCAACCCCCCAAAAAACGTTGATCTTGGGCCTCTCCATAGGGTGATAAACCAAACTTCTTCACCTCGTTGTGATTAGAGGCGTCAACCAAGATGGAAAAACGCCGTACACCAAGTTCGGACAAAATCATTTTTTGAGCGTATGGAGCGAGAACTCCACTAACAATGCTTGTAGTCTTGGTCCTGGCCGAAGAAAACTTCTTTGCGATGTTGGAATCGGGGAAGGTTGCTTTGAACAATTGCGATGTGCAATCGTTGGTGAGGAATGATTGCTGGTGTTTGACAGCATGGAATACCCAGATACCCTCAGCAGCTGCTGCCTTGTAGTCTGTGGTCTTTGGTGCTGATCGACTTGTGGAAAAATTATTCATCGACTGGCTCAAATTAATCATTATGACACACTTCTTGTGTTTTGGGGTATCAATGTGAGTTGAAATAGTGGTCTTTGCTATGGCCTCCAGGTTACTGTCACAATTGCAGATGTTGCAATGCGCGAAACACTCGCCATTCAAGCTTCGTTAGATACCTTTGAATTCTCTCTGATAATAATCGTCACGAAAAACGTTTTGACGCCTGCTCATTTTAACTTATCAGATTTAGCCTTATTAGTAGCTAAAACTATATGCACAAGAGCAGTATAATTTAGATAAATGTATCAATGAATTATAGCATTACTACTTTTTAACAAGCTTAAATGAGAATATTATGCAACACAGATACCAGAGGAAAACGATCGAAGTTCGGTAGTGGTTGAAAATATGACAAAATAAGGACGCAAGTCGAAAATAAGGACATTTCTTAGAAATAAGGACAGTTGAGTTTTCTAAGACGTGGCCCTTCAAAATAAGGACAAACTTTAGAAATCAGGACGATATGGCAACCCGGTATATATCCCTGGTGTTGCCAAGGATGTAAATGTCTTGGGGTACAATATGTGAATTGAAAAATGATGTGACGTCATAATGTTGAAGTCTAATTTTGTATGAACATTCTTGCTTGCCTATAGTGATTTGGCTCCGATGTTTTTGATTTATTAAAATGTCCCCCTGTGTAGCTTTTTTCATCCGTTGACTGCGGAAAAGCTGGAAAACCACTCATTGATACGTGAATATATGACGCTCCGTCACGCATTGGATCGAATGTAGTGGATATTATTTAAATTCGCGAGAATCCGTTTTAGTTTAGAGCCGAAAAAAATTTGAATTTACTATGGGAGAAATAAATAATTATCAATAATGTCTGATGAGAAAAAGATTGCAGAAAACGTGATGAATTTGCCATTTCTTTAGTCTTCTCGTAACTTCATTGGTGTTAATCAATACATCTCCATCTTATTTTATGATTTATGCAATAGATTTGCCCTCAATTTCAAAAGTAGGAATTTTTCGTCGAGCTAGTATTTTTAGTTGGTAAATCTGGTGTTTTTTCACGAACCTCGAGTGGGGGCACTGGTGATGACACAATACACAATTATTTATACGAGTATCTGTGCTGCTGCGCCGGAGCAAAGTCGGTGACCCATTACATCTTCTCAACAACGAAGAAATGCGTGCCAGCAATTTTGCGAAGGGTCAAGCAGTGATGACTGGCCTTGATACCACAGAGGTAGAAAGAGTGGAGTAGAACGCGGGCTTTTTGATGAAAACGACTGCTGCCAAAAAGGTATCCACACCTTTGATTTGAGACCACATAATATTCAGAGTTCAGTGACCATTACGTCGCATTGTGCATCGCAATCATCAAGAAATTCACGAGGGTAAATGACCTGGAGATGAACGAGGAAAATATGAAAAGGTTACAATTCGGAGAAGACAACAGCACACCAGGATCTACCTTTAGGTGGTTTGATAAAATAAAAATCATGGGGATTTCCATAACCAAAGGTAAAGACGTAACACAAAGAAGATCAGTCTATGAGGACGCCGCTGAAATATGCAGAAAAACCAAAGACCTGAAGCTGAGAATTGACGTTAAAAAGTCATTATGTTTCGAACAAAAATACTTCTCAATGAAAGTTGTCTAGGCACCATTGAACCGGGGCTGCGCGAGACAAGAAGCAAGCTAAAAAAAACACTAATGATCAAGACGCTGTTTGACAATTACCAAAGAGTCGGATATGATACAATCGTCCGAGAGAAAAACCCAGGCGGACTCGGCCTCCTCAAAATTCCAGCAAAGCTCGGTATGTTGTAAAGTCGCGATCAAATTCCTTTAAGATCCAAAGACCAAAAAAAAACGACTGGACAAGAAGGGTAGACCAAAAATTGCAATAACCTTTTCGAAAACCTTGAATCGCAGAATGAACAACGCCAGACCGCCCTCGAACCGCAGCAACATTGGAAAGTAATTCTCCAAAGACTTGAGATCTATCAAATAACGAATGAGGAAATACAAAAAGAAAGGTAATAGCTCGAAGAAGCACCGAAACCCCAGCACCAAACTGGGTGAACTGGAAGAACGTAAATTGTAAAACATTGTTGACTGTAGAACGAAATGTCAGCTGGGAGGTCGGGCACAACACTCTGTACACACTGTACACAAATGTTAGGATGTATATACGAACGACTTTGGGCACACACTGCTCGACATGCGAACTCTACAACAGTGGGATTGAAGACAGTAGGCACTTATTTGTGAGATGCTGAATCATAGGACCAATTATCTCCTGACTGGTAAGCAAGTGGGACTCGGCGACGAACAGAACAGCCACGCAGCTCTCGGAAAAGCTAAGCACAGCGCTGAACCTGCCCGACAGTCCTAAAGCATATGCCTTGCTGCAGATAAAAACATCACGGATATATAGAATTTTGAGAACAACCTAACTCTTATTCCACATATATCGATGAAAATACTGGCGGCAACCGGAATAAAATTATGGAAAAATGTATTTTAATTTAAAATATCTATTTGTATATTATATAATGTTTTTGTGGTCAATGGCCCGAAAAAATCAATTTTGCACGATTTAATTTCATGATGACGCATACTCTTCTCTAAAATTTTCAGTGGATAGGAGTGTTCCATGAGTCTTTGAAAGTTTCTTGAATAGTTGCACCCGGGCTCATTACACCTTGATCAATTGCGGGGGTGCTAGTGTCAGAAACATTTGTACAAAACCGGTGGCATACAACTCACCCAGTATGGTGATTACACAATGCATCTATATAGGCCCATGAGAGTCTGTGCTGCTGCATCATGTCGGAGAAAAGTGGGTACCGCATCACATCTTTCTTTTCAACAACGAAGAAATACGTGCCAATCATTTTGCAAAGGGTTAAGAAACAATGACGTATGACCTCGATACCACAGAAATAGAAAGAGTGGAATAGAACGCGTTATTTCTGACGAAAATGACTACTGCCAAATAATTGTTAACACCTACGACTTTAATTTGAGACCATATGATATTCAGAGCGCAGTGTCCCGTGAATAAAAGCAGCAGGCAGAGATGGTTTTGATAGATCGTATTAGAGCGTTTCGACATTCTCCTATATCTGTCCATTACATCGCATTGTGTCTTGCTAAGCAAATGGTGAATTGTTGGGATATTTGCATTTGAATCAAGAGGCTTTTAAAACACTTTGTTTAAACATGTGTTAAATAGTGTTTTAAACAAATGCCATAACACAATGTTTTTTTCGAAAGTTATATAATTATGTCATAGTTGTGTGTATACTTGCGAAAAACATATATTATGAGCCTTCGAAATCGTTGACGCTTCAACATAGTTATAGCGTGTAGTTAAAAATCACTGTAACGGAATGTTCTGATGATGATGATGATCACCGATCGTAAAATACAACATGACGATGTATAGTCCTGGTCAAACATATTTTTGGACCATTTAAGGCTGGGGTAGGAAACCTTTTCGTCAAAGGAGTCATATTGACCCTGTATTTTCAATTGTAATTCTCAAGGAGACAGATAGCGATGCCAATCCACTGAGACGTCATAATTGATGAAGATTAGTGACGTCACGCATAAAAAAAAACATTTAAAAAAGCATGTTTTGAACAAGGGCCATATTTTTACGGTGTTTCTTTTACATGCAACCCTAATTGTTGGTCTTGGGAAGACAAAAATACTGGCGCCGATGGTTGATGGTTTACCGTGGTGCTGTAAAGTAACGCAGCACCCGAATGTCATAAGTTCGAAGCCATCATTCCGTATATGTTAAGAGCGCATTTGTCTTCCAGGACTTGTTAAATATTCCACAAGTGAAAAGTGACAAAGAGTAAATAGTACGCGGACTACAATATACGCGACACGTAAATCTTCACTTTCATTGTTACCAAGCATGACAATATGCGTCGTCGTATAGGGCGGTGCGTAGCAGCTCGCGACAGGCGCCGTTGAAGGATATTAAAGAGCTCAACGATTCATTGTCACGGTTTGAATGCTTTAGTCACACCCTTAATGACAGTCGGGCTAAAAACACGATTTATGACAAATGAGAAAACGGGGGAAATATAACGACTCGATGGAGATCCATCTACTGTGTTATGTCGGCAAACGGAAAAGCAATAACCGTGTACGACACGCTACACTTGCAGTCTTTCTGGATGAGATATTGGACGCCGCCTTTAACAAATATTACACTTTTGAGAATTAAAGTGGGATAGAAGTGACCCGATTGATTAAACTGTGTAACAAGACGAATTCTAGCGTCATCATAGACACCGAAATACCCAAATAATCGCTAGCTGGCGCTCGTGATATCACTACGAATCTTAGGTCATCTGCTTGCGTCCATTGTGGGTATTACGTTGTTCGTGCATGAAAAGAAATCACGTGACTACCATCAAATAACTGAACCTCAAACGCAACTTTTAAATCCGATATTGAAATGAGTGTTATCACTACGACATTTTGTAACGCAATAGCGTGTAAGTAAGGCATAATTTGTAGGGTCATGGAAACATTCCAATCTTCAAAGTGGTATTCGATATTAAAGAGCTTCTTGGAGGTACAGAACTTCAATATACAATTAAATAGTATATTCATGTTGAAATAAACCCGAATATTTTCGTTTGCCACTCGTCAGGGGTAATCGCCAGCAAGTAGTAGAGAATTTGCCATTGCATAACAACAACCGTATCACCAAATAAGATCAAATATCAAATATCGAGAACTATGATACAATTAAAGATATATTTGCAAGAAATTGGATTAATCTCCACTTATCTAACCGTAGTGTGCCCAGTGCCCACCGAGCAGAGGCGGACTGGGGTATTTCCATTAGTTTTCCACTCTTTGGTAAAGTGGGTTACCAGAAGAGTAATTGTAAAAAAAATTCAAAATTATCGAAGCAGACACGTTAGCAGGATACTATTTTATACCACTGATGTCATATCTGTCCGCACTGTTCCGCGTAGCGTCCTCGTCAACGGATGTAATTCATAACTCTTAGCATTCCGGCGCATTAGTAACCATATATTAAATCACTTGATTATGATATGTGCAGTTAAATTAAGCTTGGCTTAGCAAATAATGACGGATCAGCCGTGTCTAAGGAAGTCCTGCAGGTGTCGGAGGTCGTTTAATAATCTCTTTGATTGGCAAATGATGGGGAAAACCGTGAAAAGGATACTTTCTCTTCACCTTCAAACGCCAGTGGAATTACGGAGAAGGGATATTTACCCTTGAAAGTTTGGACAATATTTTGATCGAGATTATTCACGTTTTTGGTCGTGTTTTTGTCTGCTTTCGCGGGTGGAAATCTTTGATTCCACGGAAAGTCGCCTCAACAGAGGGGACGCGCGCGGTCACTTTTCGCGGAAGAAAGATATAAAGATCGTGCCAATCGGATTATCGCGAATGCGTGATTCCAATAACGCACGGGTGTAGAGGTCATATATTCGAGACCGAACTATTTTCTACGCATTTAAAACAAAAAACAATTTAAACCAATCATGTTTAAAACATGCTTTTTTAGGCATGATGTCGCGAATCTTTAATTGTGACGTCACATTGGATTGACATTGACAATTGAAAACATAGGGTAAATATAACGGCTACTGGAACGAAAAGGGCTTCCCACCCTTGTCATAGACGGACCAAAAATACATTTATTCAAAGGACTACATCATTATGCGGCATTTTTACTGTTATTATCATCAGAACGCCCATTACGTACCAATGATCTATATTTACGTGCTAGAATTGTTGAACAGACGACGATTTCGCGAGTTCCAAACACTCCATATCGTATCCGTCGACCATATCGGGTGCAAATCGTCCATAGGCTCATACCTTATGTTTTTTCGAAAGTATTTACACAATTATGGAATAATTGTACAACGTTTGAAAAAAGAGGCATTTTTAAAACACTGTTTGAAACATGCTGTTATAAATAAAGTAGTTTAAAACACTATTTGTTAAAATGCAACCCTAGTTTTATCCCACATCATGCTAAAAACATAAGATAAATCGTATTATCTTCATTTCGCCGAAAAACTGATAATTTCAACGTATACGTAACGTATACTATAGTCATGTAATCATGTTATATAAGGCTGTCCAACAATATACCATTTGATTATACATTCCCTATCAACTCTAAACCGTTATTGAGTCACTAAGGGTCGGTTGCATAGATCGTGATCAGAAACGATCCGCCGATAGCCATGATCGTCGATCTTCGGATCCGCGATCGACACCATAGCATGATCACGTCTCACTGATGCGGATCCAGTGGAGAGTCAAATGATCTCCGGTCGTTGACGCAAACTGACGCAAATGACGTCAGATAATCCGCCAATATAGCAGCTGATGGTGGGGGCAGGAACGTTCTAGGCATGTTTCAAGAAGACGTTGCATGTGCACGGTGTACAGCTGAAAGACATGGATATATAGGATATACCGATATGTTGAAGAGTTAGAGACACTGCGGAGCCTGAGACAAGAGAGAATTCCTAGGAGGATGCTGAAAGACCGTTCGAATCCTCTGGAATACCTTGACGATACAAAATTCGCGAATCGGTATAGGCTGTCCATTGTCCAAGTTACCAACTTCGGAGCTTTTGGACATGAAGGGGGAACTTTCATTCCCCAGTCGCCGCTGTTATGCCATTCCACCTTATTTTAGACTGCTGGCTGCCATTCGTTTTTTTTGCTTCTGGTCATCACCAAATGACTGATCGTGACCTTCTGCATATGAGCAAAAGCGCTGTTTGCAGAATAGTAGACCTACATAAAAGTTTCCCGGGCTATAGCAGGCAGGAGCAAGGAATTTATGAAGTTCCCGACAACGCCTCAAGATATAACCGCACAAATCAATGCATTTTATGCGGAACACCAGTTTCCATGAGTGATTGGTCTTGTCGCCTACATGCCAATCTCGAATCCGGATTCTTTTACATAAACGTACAGCTTGTGTGCAGTGCAGATATGGAATTCACACATAGTAGCTGGTCTGGCTGTTATTGTCATGGCACTCACCAACCATCCTCAAGAATGGATATATAGATAATCTTATCTGTTATTGTAGCATTGTAGCGATCTGTGCAACCGACATAATACTATGAAACGTAATCGGGCGATATCTATATGACGCGTGCGATGTACTTGTACAGGCGGAACAAAATACGCTGTACTGGTTCAGTGGTTCTTGACCGGTTGGCCACAGAAGTAATTTACAAAATTATAAAGATGTTGAAAAGTTTAGATTTGTGCTCATGATTATCCTCGTAAAGATACGCCTCCTTGCCAAATTATTCTACTTCGTGGTTAGCGGCTGACTTTTATCAGGAGCGAATGTCGGTGATTGCGGATGGCCGAAATAGAAAACAAGTAAACCGGCTCATGAACAACACATATTATAAACCGCAGTTAGCAGCAATGGATTTGGTTAGGAGGGTTCAGACTAATCCTGTTCCAGAGAGAGACAGAGACACACAGAGAGAGAGAGAGAGAGGGGTGGTTTACGTAGTAAGAGTGATAGATAACCATCCGCCCTTGAACGGGGCTATAGTGTTGGTGTACAAGTACACCTATGTACAATGTACATTATGCAATATACATGACACGTACCAGCTGGATGATGGGGTAAGGGGTGGCGAGATAGCGTTGTCGTACGTTCCACAGCTGCAACAACAATGGGTTGTGGGTTCAAGTCCGACTCCGGAATTTGTACCGAGGTGTTGGAGGTATATCTACGTCCTCGTCATCTCGTCATCTCCTCGTCATCTGATCCGTGTAAGAGAACACCTACAAAAGCCTATAACACCAAAGTGGGCCGTATATTAGAAGTCTTTACATTGGGAATCTTATTAATGAATATCGGCCTGATGTAAAATGACTATAGTATATTGTCGAAACTCCAAGAATATCAAAACAACAATAACATGGGTTACGGGACGGGGGCGAATCTGGGGCCTCGACACGTAGCGCCAATCACANATACGGGTATCCCGTTACCGTAACCATACTTTGCCTNTAATCGACTTGNNGTCACAGGAAACANGACTGCTCGCTANATCCACGCTGTTTNATATGCCTACATTNGCTCGTATAATAATAACAACCCNAAACCAACACAACAAAATATTAAATATTCCAATTACAATATCCATAATATGTCGNATNTTTTGAGCANACTCTTGAGAGANATTTAGTAGGACATTTTCAAAACGGAAAGTGGGACATAGCGGAAAATAGNACTTGNACATTCAGTCGCGGTTGCCACTCCTGGATTTGTAGGCTGNNGCCTTATTCGGAGGGATTTGCAGCATTAACACCACGGGTCATTGCAAGAGGTTGGCGATTTTACAAAACAACCTGCGCTGTATTATGAGCGACAACAAGTTTGGGCGTATCGAACCAAAAGATAAGTTAATGGCCTGTAATCTGTAACGAGAGCGGGCCCGTGTTAAACAAACTCGAAAACACGACCATCTTTCCTTAATGGAATCACTGTGCACCGCCGTTTACGCAACGGTGCGCGTATTAAAATTCCTGCGAGCCGAGAAGCAGCGACCCAAGCAGAGTCGTGAGATTATCTTTACCATGCTGGTTTTGACCGTGTCTAATTCCACTCGCTTTAAACGTGACGCTGCCCTTGTTCAATCCCCGGAATTAAGTTTATTTCATTGCAATCGAGGCCGCCCGCGATACCATCATAACTCACCGTACCTCAACGAATACAACGGTGGGAACGGGGTAGTTCGGCGATATCCAGAGACACGGGATCAGATGACTAAATATCGGACTCTTGGCTTTCTACTAGCTGAAAGCGTGACGATTTTAATGGACATGTAGGGTTAGATAGTATTCAAATGATCGAGCATATCACATGTCTTGCGGTGGGATTTGCCATTGAATTTAATAATACAGTATATTTCTTCAATATGATAATTATTTCTGGTCATATTTGCGATGCTCAGACATTATCGATAGTATGCTATGTGTTTTCCACTGCCGTTTTTATGCTACTAAAACGACNCATCATAAGCGATTCGAAANTGTGTTTTCGTGACGTGCGCAGTGCGCATGCGCATGCGAACATATACCCCGCATTCTAGTGTAAGTTCATCTNAAGCATGTGTTGTGACAGTCTTTGTAGTCACTCAAAACTAAAGTATTTATGCAAAGCATTCTTTATTTATAGAAACAGGTATCGACGTACCCCATGTTTTCTTTATAATGTGTACAAACACCCCGTCACATGGCNGGCAGAAAATATCCATTTCACANAACGCCGCTGTTGTACCCGAGCCGTAAGTCAAGTGGCGTTGTCAGTCCCTAGCCTAGGCGACGCCTCCTTGTCATTAATTTCCTGAATCTTGTCTTTATTCGGGTTTCGCCGGGAAGATTAAGCCGCGATTGCGGGTGATCGCTTGCTTGGAGGGAAAAACATGCTTTAACAGCGACTTTAGCGACCCACTGATCCCCTTGCGACGTAACGTCTGCCAAGTAAGGCTCGCGACGGAACCCAAAAAAGATCCTTTTGGATTTGCGAATTGCGATCAGCAGATAAATGGAACTGTAAATAATTCTGGAAAGCCTTGATAAAGATTGACACCAAGTCCGCGAGACTTTAGAGCCCGCGCTTAGGCAAATCCCTTCGAAAACTCGCTTCGCTTTTTTGCGGCTTGGTCTAATCCCTGGGACCGAAAGAGGTATATTGTTGATCCGTGCGGCTCAGCGGGTGTACGGTGTTGCGCAGTATCAGTTAATACTATTAGGCTTGCCGTACGCGACACTTCGTATGTGTGCGCCGTTATTTGAATAAAATTATGGTACCTTCAGCGCCTCTTCACTGCATCGATGCTAGGACTGAGCTGAGTGCATATGATATATGATATATGTTCGATTGTTAGAGTTACGATACGTCCTCCTTTAAGAGGATTTGTCCTATTTTTTTGACTTTTTTTAAAGTGTCCTCGAAGGACGCCCAAATGTCCTCTTTTTTGAGAATTTTGTTTAAATATAGGGTAAGATTCGAGTGAGATACAGTAAATCAGCACTGACGCTCCAGCGACTATTTCGGGAGCTGAGCCGGAAAGTCGACCTTTTTTTTTAGTCGACCACAGCGGTGAATTTAAGAAAAGTGCCAATTTCCGGAGCCGAGTCGGAAGAACGACCTATTTTTTAGTCAACCAACCACAAATTCGGGGAAAATTTACCATTTTTCCGGATTTTTCTCCAGAATTGTAAGGTGTCCTTATTTCACATTTCCAAAATATGGTAACCCTAATATATGTAATATGATCCACAGCCTCGTGTCAACTGCAATGTCTCTTCCTGGTGCACACCTAGTTTGAAAGATGTCAGCATCAAACGTAATGAAATTGACACACCTAATTACACTTGGAAACCGCGTTGACATTTAGAATCACTCACAACCAGAGCGTCATACTTCCCCGTGTTATCTCTACCATCAATTCCCTGAAGTGCAGGCTTCATGATATCAAGTGACTTTGTCGTCACAATTGGAGTGAGATTCCCACGCAGCGACGTGCAGAAACGCGGTCGCAGCAGCTATCTAACCACTTGCGACGCCACGGAGCCAACGGCATATCCCCGAGGACAATGCTAATATTGCTGATCGACTCATCGCCATACTTTTATTGTATAGAATATATAGTTTGTCGGATACGGGGATCTGCGTGGTGCACGCAGTACAAATGCGACAAGCTCTTGAAAGGATGAGTTACCTAGCTTAAGCCTGATTAGTTTGATTTGATTAACTACTTCGTGTTAACGTCACGACACGAGGTAATTAACGCTAACCTCTGATCGCACAAATTCTCAAATTGATGATTCATTAACATTTCAGTCTTGTACAAGAAAGCAAACGTTGTGTGATGCATTTACGCGATCCCCTATTTTTAGGTTGACAGCGCGATTGAGTTGATGCTAATTCTCAATTGTCGTTACGCGTCTTCCTAGTAGCGGGAATAATCGCCCTCTGCCGATGGTTAATAACATCCGTGGTGCCATTGACGTTGCTTTGTGATAAGTAAATACTCGGCTCACTATGTTAGTTTCTATGCGGGGATTGTTGGGCTTGGTAAGCAATAATCATATATTTTGCCAATTTTCGCTACTCAATATACGACCGATACTAAACCTTCACCGTATGCACATATACCATGGTACCATATGCGACATCGTCTGTCGTTCCGCATTTTATGAAATGCACCAATTTTTGAATGGGAATATATACCCCCGATGCGCTGTACAATAGTACATTGCTGCTGTTCAGTTTAAGAGGTTCTGGTGTAATACGGCTCCCGAAAGAGATTTGCAATTCGTGAATAAGAATATATATCTGTTTTGCGTCGCACCGACAGAAACCCCAATCGATTGTGACAGTCTGTTTTGTATAAATTGATTCACGCGTTGTGGAAACTGATACTGTTCTACTTTCGTTCATGACGCAA
Organism: Botryllus schlosseri; assembly: GCA_000444245.1. Classification (NCBI taxonomy): domain Eukaryota; kingdom Metazoa; phylum Chordata; class Ascidiacea; order Stolidobranchia; family Styelidae; genus Botryllus; species Botryllus schlosseri. The sequence goes on from ATSW01001123.1 coordinate 14,206, forward strand.
AGCCTTAAATTTTATGATATAACGGTGTTATGTATCGGGAATATGTGAAAACACTTTCCGGTCTGCTGCCCGATGGGGCGACCCATTCCCTCAAGCCCGCGACTTTGAAGTCTCCATTCATTTTGAGACTTTGATGACATTTAATTGCGATCGATATATTTGTTGAGTGACTTTGTGCATGATCGATTATTCGACGCATGCGCTGCAGCAGTGACCAAAATTTAGAGGGATCAGTGTTTTGGATTGATTGATCACGAATTATCTGTTTCACAAACTAAATATGCGTATACCACATGATATATTCGCCCGCATTCCCCGTACGAGATTCATATAAGCGTTGGAAACTGCCATATTTAATTTTCTCGGAATGTAGTCGGTAATAAGGGACGCGTTCGCATGAAAATTCAATCGTTATGTTTTCTTTTTGAGAACCCGATATATCCGATCTATAGATCCCCTTGCTGAAATGGGCTTCTTCGTTAGTGCATACTCTATTGATCATGGTTTCGGATTCGTAAGTTCACGGAATCACATTATATGTATTAAATGAAAGGTATAGTATGCAAGCCGCGATATACATTCCGTACATGTCTCATTAAATTTGTATTTTTCTTTCTTAGTGACTTGGTATATTTCTTTTGTGATAGACATATAATTCCTGTGTAATTCTAAGACGCCAGACGGCAGGACGGCAGGACAGCAGCTCAGATGACCACGCAACCCACAATGAGATCGTATCTGTTTGCTGGTCCAAGTGAATTTGTAATTGCAATTGGAGAGATTTAAAGACTTGGATATTAAAATGAAACCATGTAAATGAGCCCGTATTTTGATTTCAAACTCGCACGGAGTAGTGTATTACCACTATTTTCAAGTGCTTTAATATAATTTTGTTCATTACAGTACACTCAGTTGCAACCGATAGGTTTTCATTGGTATATAGCCAAAATAAGTCCGACGGAGGTCAATTTGAATTCCTCTTTAATGACGATATTGTGAGAATCACTGCTCGATTAGACAGGGCATTTAACAGATCACAGAGAGTCATGTGAACACGGGAACAAACGATTTGCCTTGAGCATTTATAATTCTGTAGATTACTCGTTCTCAGGGGACACCTGATACGTTTTGATTCTGGTAGTCAGTGACACCCATTGACAGGATAATTCCCACAAGTCGATGTGCAAAGAGCACAGTAGAGCACAGCATATTATGTGTACTGTAGACTTTATACGTCAAATGTGAATGTTATGTTGTGTGATTGCGAGCGTAGTCCAAGTATAAAACAAATTGGAAATAATTATTTTGAATAAATGAATGAGCGATCGACCAACACTCAACAGTTATGTATGTATTTTGGAATGAAAAAATTATAAATGTCGAAAAATTCGCTGCATTCTCTGATTTCATTTCGAAGTACGGTATACTTAACCTTGACCACCTCTTATTGTCGCTAGGCAAAATATGATGAATGGTAAACTATCCATTGTAGAAAGATGTTGGTTAATTGGGAGAAGTTCGAACATATCTGATTATGTCTTATATACTATACCCACCATATTCACAAATACGAGAAATTCCAAATCATTTCAAATGAGAAATTCCAAATCACCAAATTTCAATACTTTGACCCAGGGTTGTAATGACTCGAGTCGTGATTTTTTGGTGATTCGACTTGACTGAGGGAAACTCCTAGGTTTTGAATGCGTGGCATTATACATCACCTGAGCAAGGTTTAAAAAGTGTATTCAGCATAACTTGAACTCAAAACTGAACAGTGAACACAATGAATTGGACACGAGCCTCTGCACATNGANTTGGACTCGGACTTGACTCGGTGGTGAATTGAAAATGACTCGACTNGACTCGAGTCAAAACTACACNTGTGAGATTNACTTGTNACTCGGGACCTTGTGACTTGGTTNCGACCCTGCTTTGACCNGATTTGAATTTCNNATNTGTTTCGAAGCGNATAACTTTNCGATAGTGATACCGTCTGAGATCCCCTNCTCACTTTTCCCATCCCATGGAAAACCCTTTGACAAAGTTGTNAATTGCAGCAAAAACCAAGGTGGGTTGTCTGATTTCAAAAACTANTTCAAGTCNTTTCGACATCTTCCTATCTTTTGTNGTGTATTNAACTGATAAGAATTGCTAATAAANCGAACCTGAACTAGAACTGTCTCAACAAAATGTGAAATTTAAGTTCGGTTGAGAAATAGTTCGAGATTTGCATTATGCAAAGGAGCCCAATGTCTAGAAGAGCAGTATCTTCACAGTCCACATCCGCCAGCATGCGATCTATTAGCCGGGCTGGTGCAATGAGTTTTTTCAACCACCCTTAATTTGTTAGTCCGTACATTGTGACATCACTCACGCTTACGGTTATGTCACAATGCATCTGTGCCACTGCGTTGTTACGGATCGTTTGAACACTCTAGTTTTCACTCCGGCTACGCCAATGCCTCCCAGCCTACATAAAGAATATACGGGCGTTATGATGTCAAATTGAAAGATNTAAATGCNTTCGTNTCTTGGCCGGTGAATATGTGTGAAATTCTCAGGGTGACGNCCATATNGCAATTAAATCAGCGCGAAATCACGTTCTATCGAAAGTTTATTGTAAACCTCAAAACCACGCGNGNGTAAAATTCGCATCCAACGACGCGCGCACCTGGGAACATNTCNCGCGGGTCACCTCGCTTCAAAATCGAAGTTTACCTATGGTTTCAAGTCCTGCGGTTTCGCGCGAGCAGCGTCGAAGCCTTCCCAAATTTGATTGTTCTCAACGCATGGACCCAAACAAGAAAACATGTTATTACAACGAAATCACTGCCCCTGCAAAAAGTCTTCATTACCGTACGATTCAATCAATCAGTGTTCCTGCTTCCCCGCATCAGCGTTCTTAAGCCGAATTAAAGTAGTAAATGCGCCAAAACAAACAGGGTGACAAGAGGCAAAATGCCGTCACGCCAAACGGGTCGTCACTCGAATTCTCAATTTCAAAACCTTGTCTGTTGTTGAACGCAGAAAAATCACTCGAACGAGTGCGGTGACACGACGAATAAAGCAAAAAGAAGCATCCGACCTTGCCGCTCTGTGTCGCGGGTCACGACGCAACCTTGACTGTGGAAGCACAAGTTTGGCCTCGTGAAGGATGCGATTACACTTTTTGTTTTGGGAGAAATATTTTTCACTTGCGACGCGACATCGCGCGACGCCGCGCTCTCCGTTTAATTTTATCAATGTCGTTCGGGTTAAGGGTTGCGTTGTATGTTGATGTTTACCACTCGCGATAACTCAGATCAGGTGGAGGGCTTGGATTTCGATCATTAGTCGCGGGTCTTGCGTACAGGATCAGCTCGGTTTTGACATTGGGATAGCGCTTCAATGAAATCACGCTGAGCGGGGGTTAAGGGAATATATCGACGCGGGAAAAGGCATAGGCTGCCGCGGGTGAAGTGAAACGGATCGCACGTTTTCTGCCGTCTTCCGGGATAGAGATGATTCTTTGTGACACGGTTTCGGCGGAATCCATAAACAGCATAGCAATGAAAACATAATTCTGCACAATGCAGTTATTGTTTAGATTCCTAGTCGCGTGCCTGTACCCACCAGACGTGGTCAGTAACGAAGTACATCTACTTTTTCAGATTGCTCAAGTTGAATTTGCCTACTTGTGCTACTTACTCAAGTGGTTATGTTTATACACTCGTTATAATTCTACCGAAGATTTTGTAAGCGAAACGTCATACTTTTTACTCTTTGGATTCTGTTAAGTAGAACGTATATATTGTGAATATGCTTCAATCACTTTTATGAGTGAAATCGTCATGACAACAGGACGAAAAAGACCTCGCATCACGGTAACTCTAATATTTTCGAGAATTGAACCTATTTGTAGTGTCACTGGCCATTTTGCGTTGGTCGCGATGATGCACCCTACAATTCTGAAAGTGGCCAGCTCCAATTAACTGCTAAAAGTGTGCGACCCATCGACCAAATATACTTTTCGAAATTACTCAGAGTACTTTTCCAATGTTCAGTTTCACTTTCACTTGGAGCAATTTTGACATATCTTGAAATCGCTTCTTCGGCGTTACTTCGAACTCTATTTAAGTAGCAACGTCGACCAGTTTGAACGCCACATGGTGCCCTCGCAACTTCATCTCGAACTTGAATCTAAGCAGGGGTTCGTGAGATAGGTGACAGTGCGTCACTGTCAACGCTCTGGTGATATCCCTGCGAAACAATTCCTTATTTGTTTGTTTCAACTCAAGTTGGGGTACAACAGTGTTGACGCACATGGTTCTATACATATAGTTGTTGATACCATACCTTATATTGAAGTTAGAATTTCAATCACCTCGACAGTCACCCGCACGTCGTGGGGAAGCGAGTGGCACAGCGGTTCGAGTCCCGGTTCAGACCAGTATGTGTCGGAGCTTTATCTGGGATCGTTCAACTGTATCGTTGGGCTATATTTTTCATCTGAGCAAGTCACACACAATGTACAATGCGATAGACACAATGCGATGTCATGAGCAGATAGGAGGATGTCGAACGACACGCATCGGTAACGATCCTTTACTCTAACATCCACCTTGGCCTAGAGTGCCCGATGTCACAGTTCTTTTCGATGTTGATCTTTTTGAAGCCGCGGCTCTTTCTACTAGTTCTTTCCATTCATTGTGAGTGTTTTCTTTCGGCGGGTTCTCTTCTGGGCTTTTTTGTCGCCGTAAGAACGGCAACGTTACTGTCATAACAGTGTTTTAAAAAAGCCCAGAGTGATGGTGAGCCGTGCCAAAAAGTCGGCAGCAAAGAACAAGTTATACGGGCGCATGAAAGCGAGAGTGACTGCTGGTGAAATGGATGCGTGGCCGAAAGTCGTCCGTAGAAGAGTACCAAAGGCAAAGACACCGATAAGCTACCTTCGATATCATGGCGCAAATAACCTGATTAGGCGATAGGTGCCAATATTGTTCAATAAACATAAAAACACAACAAAACCCTTAAATCGTATTATTCGAGCAGGCCTACTTCGTATTTTTATTATCACTCTCGCTCTCTATCCTCATTTCAGAGCATACCATTTTTTCATCGACTGATCATGATACTACCACACACTGGAGAGTGGAGACATATACTAAATGGCCTGGCATTCATGGGTATCCATATCAGCAACATGTTTTGTATTGACTGACACCCATGCAAATCGCGCTACGGTTTACAAAACCGTGTACACATCGAACGCGATCAAAATGGACTTTTCGAAATAGCATGTCACCCACTATTATATCATCGTTGAAATATGCAAAACTGTCTGCGCTCCCTTTGTTCTGCAACTACTGATGAAATCTCATTCGCATGGTCCTGGATTACGCGCGGTACCGCTGATCCAAGCGACAAAGCCAAAATTAGTTGGCTTAACGTTCGAAATTGGAGATATTTGTAAATTCACCCGATTTATACCAGTTAATTTTTCCCGTCGGCTGTGGTACCTGTAAACGCCCGATAAATAAGCATAAGGGAAAGTCAAAACTAGTTTTAATTGTTTTAATAAATTCACTGGACTATCATGATTACGAACTTATTCTGGGCCCTAATTTGCGATTTTCGTTATTGCTTTCTCTATCTAAACATCAACCAAATTAAGACAGCGATGGCTAATAGTCCGTGTCCCGTATCAATAGTTTACGGGAGATTCAGTAATTTTACGAACTAGGTGAACTTGGGACAGATGTGGTCATAGCCGATACTCTTCACAATTATGACATCGTAGGACATTACTTTGTATTAACCAAATGAATTGTTTTCTGATAATATAGTTTGTTTCTAATGCTTAAGTCTATTTTTTCTATTACGCTATATATCTGGCCTTTCGGTCGTTCACGATTTTATCGCACTGACTCGCCCAAGCATACGATATTTTCTTCACAATATCAACGTATCGCAGATGCTTCTCGTTAAGTCTAATTGCAATTCAGCGGGATTTTGCCTCTCTGATAATAATCGCTCCCTTATTATTCAATTCCTCACTTTATACGCACCCATGAAGTACGAAGTACATTGGATTAGTTTTAGAATTGCTCCATTATACGGTTTTCGCACAATCAACGATTGGTGTCGCTAGATCGCGCGCAGTGTTTTATCGTCTGATTTAACAATATAGCCCACAAAACTTAGTTCAGTCGTTTTTCCAATCAACTACAGATGATATATCCACTCGCTTGCAGGTGCGACTCGGCAGTTTATGTCGAATTTGTCTCATCAAAAGACTCCCTAAATGATTGTATATTTATATTTATAAATGGCCTTTAACGCTCACCAATGTCCTGACACGGAACTATAAATTAACAGACATCTTATACTTCCTATCGTGTCACATTTGTTGAAAGATTTAACCAATCTTTGATTACATTTACGTAAGCATTCTGTCAATAGTAAAGATACATGTCATGACTTACCAGATGGCTTTCGTTGGCAGAATGTTATCGATGTGCGCAATGCGCCAGACACGTCCATTATTAATGTGNTATAAAAACGGATNAAATCATTCGCTACTGGGGNCCCTAACCATGGTGATTATAGTGACCATATTCTTGCTTTTGTCTTTNATNACAAGGAAGATCGGCGTAAAATGTCAGAGTCTTAAATTTGCTCGTTACCATGNCCAAATCATGCTCAGTTAAAAAAAAGTNATATTGAATTGTTCCTGATTCTAAGTCGTAATTCTAATCCGGAATTGGTATCGTGAAAACTCTTNAGGTTNTAATNTCAGGTTCAAATACAAACCATGCCAANTTCTGCCAAACATGCATGCGCAATGCAACAACGCATGCATCAATTTGTGATGTGGAGGGCTCCTGGAGATCACCGCAGATACGCGCTGTTTTCCCCGTTCCCTCACCCATAATCCGACCTTCCGGAGCTGACTCGACCCTTGCTTGTCTTACAGGCGCATGTGCCGTAAGTAACACATGTATGGCTGTTTGAATAGTTGGGACTTTTTGTTGCGATCAGTCGCCTTACTGTTTGAGTTTGTCGATTTCGCGTTAGTCACGCGTCACTCACAACACAATTTTGTTGGGTAGCTCAGCAACTCGGCACTTTGCGGTAGCTTCCTGATGGGACACACGCAGCGAGTGTGGTTCTCGTGCGGGCTGATAAAACTGTTTGTGTAATCTCCCACTTCTTAAGCTCTCTGTTTATGCTTGCGAATTTCCGATGTTCGTGTCGCATTTTTGTCATAAGGTGGGTCGCTCAAAAGTCTTTGTCCTTTGCTTGCCCCTGACAGGTCGCCATATGAATAGTTTACAATGCCACGATGATTAATGCATTCTACCTCCAAGGCAAACAAGGTATCATATGTTATATGCCGTTAAGTGCTGGAGAGTTTCACTTCGTTGAACCGGAAAAGCGATAAGGCCGATCCCAATACTTCTTCATCTCCGAGTTACTTGCTCTCGACTTGATTTTGCTTAGGCTGCTGGATCTTAAGCTTTAATCATGTTAATTAGTATTCTGTGAAACATTCATCAACATGCCAGCGAAATCTTTTGCGATACTACGAACTTTTCCGGTCGGCTAAAAAAATCGCACACGCCCTCTCTCATGACATGATGTTTCGTTAATAAATTATATATATTTTGGGCTCGGATAGCGTTATCGCAGTGTCTTTAGTATGGCACTACATTTCTCAATTACAATACACCACAAGACTGCGATACAATGACAGATGGAAAGGTGTTGAAACGACTTGGAGTAGTCTTCGAAATCAGACGACCCACCTGTCCTGGGCCTAGAAAAAGGTCGGATATATACATGAACATGAACACACACACACACACACACACACACACACACACACACACACACACACAC
>ATSW01001127.1:0-10066 GCA_000444245.1 Botryllus schlosseri
GATTTACGAGTAGCGCTGAGTGAGCTGTTGTATGGGAAAATAAAGGGCACGTAATTAATAATTAAACATATTCGGGCGGGCGAACCCGTTGGTATGACTTCGTTGCATGATGTTATTTCGTGACCTCCTGTCTGCTATATCACAAATATAGAATCGCCCAACAGGGATATCGCCCAACAGGAATATCTAGTTTTAGATATCCCTGTGGCCCAATCGTACTAAACTAAAAGACGCACACGATTTCAAATTGGTATTTCTTCACTGGCATATGATTTTTCCCCGCCAGATGGAATTACTCTTCTGGGGTTCAGATTGCCAAGACTGGAACGGAATTCCTCTTCTGGGGTTCAGATTGCCAAGACTGGAACATTCGCTGCCAGTCATTTAGGCACCCACGGACAATTAAACCTATATGTCTTTTGTAGGATATATATAACGAAGTTTTCGGTGTTAATTTGCTCTGAATANTCANTAAGGATATGTCCTACCACCACATCATCTACTGCGAAGCCATTTTTCTCCAGCGCCCCCCATACTGCCCCTCTGAGCCCAGCGCCCTCCATTTCGCCCCCAGAGGCAAGGTTAAGAACCACTGATGTACATTAATCCATTACTTCACGGAAATGTAGGGCTGGACTTTCCAATGTCATGGTACATGACGTCATAGGTTGACGTTCGCGTTCACACAGAACCTTTAGTCATATCTCACCGTCAAGTTACACAAAACGACAAATACTAAAGGAATGACATATATGTCAGGTAATGATCGACCCTCGTAATGATTATAAAGTGCGACGAAGTTGTCATCGTCCAGAAATAGCAAACAATTTTCCGCGGCGTATAAAGCTTTCATCAATTTTCTCTGTGGCCGCTGAAAGTCAATATTTGAACTCTTCAAGTCGTTATTACTGGTACTGCGTCATGAGCGGTGGCACTATAGAGTACTCAACTCGGAATCCAGTCCTCCAGATACTCTGTTTTGTCCAGCCGTATATCAATTGCGACTCGATCGGTTTTGTCCAGCCGTATATCAATTGCGTCAACGAACGATGTCACCTAAGGTGTTTTCCAAATCAGGGGTGTCACAATTTAATGATTTATATTATTAATTCGCAGGTCTCGACATAGCGAAGTCCTTATATCAGGTATTATAATGCGTTTTCTCCTCGAGTGTGTGCTGTTCAAGCTGTTTAAGCTTTTTGCAAGGATTCCTATTCTGATGACGAGCGACACCGTGATAGTTACTCTCTTCGGCGCTGCAATATTCCTCTATATCCTCGGTATGGCCTTGGTTTTTTGGGATGCCATATCCGCGCCTGACGAACGGGATATGGATGGATTCTGGCATATGTATATTATTGGGACTTCGCTCGTTGTAAGTGGATTATTGGGGGTACCTGCAGGGTTAGCTCTGCAGGAAAGTATAGAGGCACATTTACTTTCGATTGCCGCTAGTACCGAACAACATTACCGTGCTTCGTTCAACTCCACGTCCCAATGGTCACTGCTCACCTTTTCTCGAAGTGAAAGCAGACGACCCTGACGATTACATTCAATCTATCGTTGCTATCTCCTCCTCGATATCCAAGTCAAAGATTCCTTATCTCGAAGTATGAAAAGTATTGACGTACGTCGACAACCAAACACTGGACCATGATTTACGAAGGAAGCAAAACCAAAAAAAGAGAGATAAGTAACCCATCATGCTGTGTGAATCAAGGATGTAGGCTACTGCAGCAAAAATCGAACTCTGACCCACAACATATTTTTGCGTCTTGCGTCAACAGATCTGACATTATGTTTTCATTATTCTAGTTGACAACACAAAGGTTAAAAAATAACAGCTTTCTTTTCACTTTTGTTGCGCCAATATTACGATTGGTGCCCAGACAATTCCAAATATATGCACGGTTCCGTGTGAGGTATGTTTGCTCGGTTCTGCTTTACNTGTAGTAGTTCATACTCGCCATGTTCAAACCTTAGACCATTAGTTCTCAACCGGGCCTCCGCAAAGCAATTTCAGGAGTCCCGCGAAACCTATAAATTTGCAGCATGATTAATAGCCCAATTTGGGTTTTTCTAAGTTATTCTAAGATTTTCTTAGGGTATATAATTTGAAACCGTTTTACTGACAAGGTGATAACACCTCCATGGTCACATCCATTGAATGACCATTTGAGATCAAATATAATAGTGTGAAAACTCTTCACTGTTAATATACGACCTGATGAAAATAATTTAACCATACACGACGTGGTGTTATCAGAGGTGGTCAAAGTAGTCAAGAAAGCTGCTCAAGTAGAAGTAGAAGTAGCGACGAAAAGTACGAGTAGAAGCACTTCTTGCGTAAGCAACCTGAAACTACTTGAAGTAGAATTGACTGACTTTAAATCTACTCAAGTAAGTAAGTAGTTGTGAAAACGATCGTAATTCATTCGCAGGGATTGTCAAAAGGTGCAAATCGAGCTATGCGAAAGGTGCCGAGCTTGATTCATATTGATGCATACCAGGAAGTATTCAATTTTCGACAGCATAAGCATTTGTCCGCATCATGGAATGAAAATGATAGTATTGATATGGAAATGCGATACTAATCCTCTGTTTAATCGAAGAGCACATTTTAGAAAATATCATGGTATGGTGCACTCCCCCATATTATAGGGCCCGTAGTTTAATCGAAGAGCAATACGGAGAAGTTGTAAACAAAGGCATTACTACACTTGCTTTTATACTTCAACAATCAACATGTGTGTTATCCAGACAAAAGAACTGATGTTAATTAGAACTCAAAGTATATGATACTGGGAATTGGAAGTGAAATATAACTACTACTTCTAAAAGCGGAAAATGCATTTCATGTCTTTAGTCCAGAAAGTTTCAAAGGTGGTATGCTGAAACAGCTCTAAATCTAAAAAACAAGTCGGAGTCCACTATTACAGATTAGATCACGTCTTGGACTGCTAGATTACGATATGATAAGTAAATGCTAGATTGCGAAACATCAGTCTCAAACGTTATGATGAGCCATATATACTGTGATGAAATATTTCATATGGGCGAAGGGCGACAATGCGGTGTGAACGGAACCACGCCAACCTGCTACCTAAATTATATTAACCGATACTTTCATGAAATCATACTGATGGTTACTCCGTATCCACTGAGCACGAAGTGCGACGAAAATTCTGGGCTTTACTCAACTTTTATGAAAAATAAATGTTGATACTTCTTGAAAACAGCCCCGAAATTCCTCAGGCTATCTTCCTGATTGGAGGATTAAACTACTTCTACTTGACAAACTGAAAATAGCGAAAAGTAAGTAAGTAGATCACAAAATATTACGAAGTAGGTAGAAGTAGCGAAAATCTCATCTACTTGATTAAGTGCCAGAAGTAGAGGAAAACTACTTGAGTACTTCGAAAAAGCAGAAGTACTTCGTTACAGACCACCTCTGGGTGTTATACCATGTTTCCGAAGATCTCTGGTAGTCCTATCAATTTCATAAATTTCTGTATTGTCCGTGCGATATTTGACCGTTACCTATTTGTACTGAAACCATTTGCATCAATGCGAGCATGAATCATAGATGCCTAGTTTTATTACATTCGTTATTTATCATCCAGAAACGTGACGATTTTCGTTTGAGTGATTGTAGCAACTATACGGAAGAGCGGATATAGTTTCCGACGTAAGAAGAGGAGGCCAAAATATGTCCAACACTTACAAAGGGATTGTTCATTCGACCATTCTCGCAGTCGAACCAGCAACCCACTGGTGTTGCAGTGCTACTAACCACTACACTACACCAATCGACTGTAGAATGTATTTCAATGAGGAAGTAAATTAGGACTTTCCGTGATACCTATATAATATATTTGATATAGATCTAAGAATCCCAGTGGAAAGAAATCACGAAGTATTCGTTCATGCGTTTGATGCCAGTCTCGTCCCTGTATTCGAGGGGTGGGCAAACTTTTGAGCTCGCGGGCCGCATTCAACATCTGAATCCATTCGTGGGCCGCACTATATAAAATAGGGATTATAAACCATTCAACTTTTGGTTCAGTTCCAGGACACACAATGCTGACAGAATCATAACCATGTTAGCTTCAAACACGTTTCTACTATGTTTAGATAAAATATAAATACTCTAATTCTGCGCATTCAGAGAACGAATCTACCTAATACACGCGCGAATCCTTTTTTATAGGCTGAAATAATTAAAACTGTGGTGGCCAATCTGAAATTGCACTCGTGATCCGAATTATGTCAATCTCGGCTTAGACGTTACTGACACTGTTCATTTTAGCATCGGTACACCGAAACACACGTAAACTACAAGGTTGTAACCAAGTCACAGAGTTTCGAGTCACAAGTCAAATTCATTTTTGTTGTTTTGAGTCGAGTCGAGTCATTTTCTATTCACCATCGAGTCAAGTCTGAGTCCAAGTCAGTGATTAGCATTAGAGGGTCGAGTGCGAGTAACAGTGTTGTGATCCGAGTCCAAGAGATTATGTTCACTGTTCAATTGTGAGTTCAATCTGGTTCAACCCGTTTTTAGGTCCACTTGAGTGATATAGAATGGCTCGCATTCATAATATAATAATTCGTTGAACCGAGAGCAGACGATATAGATAATAATAAGAGCTTGGTTGCTTCCACACGTTATTTAACGTCCACTTGCAAAGTAATATGTTTATGACACGAGCTTTCGGAGTGACGCTCCTTCATCAGGTGTTCAAGTGAAAAAGGCAAGTGGACGTTAAACAAGGTGTGTAAGCAACCAAGATATTATTATTACTCAAACTATGGTCATTTTTCTCAGTGTTAACAGTTTCTGGCCTTGTTTTTAATGTACCATACTGACATAGACCAAATAGCCTACCAATGACGTGGTGACTTTACTATTCTTCGAAGTTACAATGAAATGTCTGTATTGGCCGCCATAGTCTCGAGTCATATGACTTCGTTCGAATCATATATACAACGACTCTTGGGGAAGCGAGTGGCGCAGTGTGCTAAGCGACGCCGTCACGACACCAATGGTTGCTGGTTCGAGTCTCGGCTCTGCCGTGTTTCTATGTGTCGGAGGTTTATCTGGACTCCTCATCGCCAACCTCGCTGTTAACGCAGCGTCTTGAAAAAGCCCAGAAGAAGAGTGAGCCGAGCTCGAAAGTCGACAGCAAAGAACTGAAAGTGGACGCACGAAACCGAGCGAGAATGAAGAGTGGGTGTGCGCGTGGAAGTGAAGAAGTCGTCCTCATTACGAAAGCTGACAATGACTCTAGTACAAGTCGAGACAATAAACAAAGTGACTCGAGTCGAGTCATTTAACGCAGTAGGCTTACAGTCGAGCTACCCAAAATCATGCCTCCAGTACCAAAATGCCCTGGTTTGCTATACCCTCTATTATGGGCTACTGCCATGTGTCGCTTAATTGCACTCTCAGAATTTCCCGAAGTTTGTGTTGAAGTCTATGTAGAAGCTTGCACATATAACATGTCCCAAACGAGTTTTATGCTACTTTTAAACAGTTTCGTACAGCACTTGCTCCTGTATGACGTAGCCTACCCCCAAAGTCGATTGATTTATTGATTTATGATTCATTTCTCTAATTAACGGAAAAGCGTACAACTTCATACATTTTGGAATTGTGATATAAAAGTCTGATATATTTGGCGAACCGACAGGGAACTTAGCTGCGGACCGGCGGTTGAGAAACACTGCTGTAGCGTGCGACCATCTGTGGCCAGCGAGCGATAGATCTCACCTTTTGTATTTAATTTTCTCCTTGCCAAAACAAATGTTTAAACATGACCGCTTCGTTTTCACTTATGTCGCACCAAGATAACGAGTGGTGACTAAACAATGGCAGATCTATACAAGTAACAGTTGATGGCAGTCGCGTGCCAACAGTGGTTCTAAATCAGGGGTGTCAAAATTAAATGACGTCGCGGGCCGTATTCAAACGTTCAGATAGCTCGCGGGCCGCACCAGTCAAATGATTCCAAAATATTACCTCAACATCAACGTACTTGTTTTTCATTTCCATACTTAGCCTACACAATGTTATATTACAATATATTACGGGCCATAGGGGTTTAATTCTAGCAACACCTTTAATTGCTAACAATGAAATTGGCAATGATGCGATGATTGTGCGGCTAAATACCGTTATAAACCGATAGAACAGTGGGTCTAACGATGATAAAAGTTGCCATATTTTTATACTGCCTTTGTTTTATTCGTATAATGACGTTAACCCTGCGCATGCGCTGTTAGAAATACAAAAGTTTTAACTGTAAACGCGAACGTTGGGATTACCTTCATTATTATTATGTCGCGATTCGGTGTATCAGAAGTGAAGCAGTAGTGCGACCACAGGTATTTCAATTTATATTTCTGTGTAACTATTATATTCTCTGTGTAACCTGCATATAAGAGTTTCGCATTTTCATTCTAGCTTCTGTGAATAACTCGTTTTAGATCAATTTATCAAAATACTCAGATCTCAATATGCAATTTATTGTGTTTTCGTGATTGGGTGTAATACCATTTCATTAGTTGAGTAATTTTGTCCTCCTATACAAAATGCTCTTTTTCTGTTGGAGTTACATTCTACGAAACGTGTAATAATTTAGCATACCTAGAGTGGCTATACTTTACCTCCACTTTGTATGAAGGCTTTTTTGCTTAGATTTACTATTTACGCATTGCATAATATGTATCTTATTCTGAAATACCTAATTGTAATTACGCCGCAACTTGGCGCATTTCCTGGCACTCTGACGAACAGATGACTTTCAGCTAGGAGATACTGCCAGCACATGGGTGTCTTCTGGTAGGCCCGGTCAATGGTATTAGTCAAATTCTAGCACCGCCATCCAGTTTGGGAACCACATCCCAAGAACCGTATTTGAGTAATATTAAATACAGCCCGAGCGAAATAGGATTTTTGAGCCGACACCGATAACTAGCTCGGTCTCCGATAACCTCCATCTTTACAGTCGATATTCAAAAGATGCCGCTGCGTCTAGCTTTAAAGACTTCAGACATGTTGTAATGTAATCAAATCACAAGGCCCTGAGTCCCGACCAGAGTTGGTCAAAGTAGTCAAGAAAGCTACTAAAGTAGAAGTAGAAGTAGCGACGAACAAATCTACTGAAGTACGAGTAGAAGTAATTCTTCCTTAAGCAACCTAGTCGAAATAGACTTGACTGACTTCAAATCTACTCAAGTAGTTGTGAAAGCGATCGTAATTCGTTCGCATGGATTGTCAAAAGCTGCAATTGAGCTGTGCGAAAGATGCGGAACTTGATTTATATTGATGCATACCAGCATCCCAGGAGGTGTCCAATTTTCGACAGCATAAGCATTCGTCCGCATATTGGGATGAAAATGATGGTATTGAAATGGAAATGCGATACTAATCCTCTGTTTACTCGAACAGCACGTTTGAGAAAATATCATGGTATGGTGCCCTCCCCAAAATTATAAGACCCCTAGTTTAGTCGAAGAGCAATACTAAGAAGTCGTATGGGATACGGTGTAAAGAATTTGCGCGATTAATAAACGTTAATAAAGAATATGGTGCATCGTAAATATGCCGTATTATGTATCCTTTTTTCCGGAAATTAAAGGCATTACTACACTTGCCTTTATATTTCAACCTCTATGTTATCCGGACAAAAGAACTAATACTAAATCGAACTCAAAGTATGATACTGGGAATTAAAAGTGAAATATAAATACTACATTGAAAAGTAGAAAATGTATTCCATGTCTCAATTCCAGAAATATTCAAAGGTGGTATGCTAAAACATTTCTAAACTAAAAAAAATCAGAGTCCAGTTTCCAGATTAGGACACCCATGTACTACTAGATTACGATATGATAAGTAAATGCTAGATTGCAAAACATCAGTTTCAAACGTCATGATGAGCCATATATACTGTGATGAAATATTTCATATGGGCGACAATGCGGTGTGAACGGAACCACGCANCCCACTCACCTAAATTNTATTCANCNATACTTTCGTGAAATCATANTGGTNACTNCATATCCACTGNNNGCGAAGCGCGANGAANATTCTNGGNNTTACCCTNAACTTTNATGAAANTTAANTGNTGATACTCCGTGAAAACAGCAACGAAATTCCTCAGGCTATCTTTCTGATTTGAGGATTAAACACTTCTACTTGACAAACTGAAAATAGCGAAAAGTAAGTAAATAGATCACAAGATATTACGAAGTAGAAGTCGCGAAAATCATTACTACTTGATTAAGTACCAGAAGTAGAGGAAAACTACTTGAGTACTTCAAAAAAGTAGAAGTACTTCGTTACTGACCACCTCTGGTCACAAATCACAAGGTCAATCCCACTTTCGTAGTTTTGATTCGAGTCGAGTCATTTTCAATTCGCAACCGAGTCAAGTCCGGGTCCAAGTCAGGTTGTTAAGGGTCAATTTCGATTCACAATATTAAGACTCTATACTCCGAGTCTAAGTAATTGTGTTCGCTGTTTTTCTGTTTCTGGTTCAAGTTAATATTATTATTATTATTATTGATGAAAAGGAAGTGACCCTTTCGCCTTTGAGACCAGGTGCGTCACGGACTAGAATGTGCGGTCGGTACATCACAATGCTGGCGATAACCGAGTCTAAGTAATTGTGATCACTGTTTTTCTGTTTCTGGTTCAAGTTAATATTATTATATTCTTTATTCACAGTAAAACTGGTAAATACACACATAATCCGGGGAGCAACCTGCCCCAAAGGAAAATGGCGAGATTGGAGTAAATTTTTATAATTTCAGTAATACATTCAAATTGATATTCCTATGCAATACATGTAGAAGTCAGATTACAGAATTGCAGCAGATGAAGAATTGGCAAGGGTTACAGAGCAGAGGTAGAGATGATTGAAGATGAAGAATCGAAATTACAGAAATTATGCTGTGATTCACAAGTGTAATTTTAGTCCAGTGGTGCATTATTATTATTATAGATGAAAAGGAAGTGACGCTTTTCGCCTTTGAGACCAGGTGCGTCACGGACTAGAATGTGCGGTTAGTACATCACAATGCTGGCGATAACCGATTTACAAGTATGTGCCACATGCTAGAACGAACTCTGCCACATGAGATAACATCTCGGGGATGATCAGTAGATTTTCTATTGCTGTAGCGATTTTGAGCTCACACGCCCAGTCAAATAAAAAGTTTCGATGAAAATCATATTGATGGCAGTGCAGCAAAAAATGCTCGACTATTTCAGGTACTGTACAATGATCGCATAGATCAGTATCGCTACATCCAATTTTGTATAAATGCGCATTCAGGCGGCAATGACCTGAACGAAGTCGAAATATTAACCGTTCGTAGAGCCTATTTCGATGCATAGATGGAAAGTGGCCATCAGTCAATGATCTATGGAAATTTCGATACTGACCTCCTCGCTCATTTCGTTGATATTCGGCGTTCCAGGTCGCTCTACAGTATTGCCGTACTTTGACTTTCGCCTCACTGTGGCAAATTCCTTCGGGAATTGTCTGAGAAGGGGCATTTTCGGTCTCGGTCCTGGCAGCTTGACAAGCCAATTTGTCGGCTTACTCATTTCCACCGATGTCAGCGTGTCCCGGTATCCGGGCCAGGACAACGATGGTGCCTTTCCGAATCGCTTGATTCAGTGAGTCGCGTCATTTTCCATATTTAAAGAATATCAATCGAGTAAAGTCGAGTTAATATAACCCTGATTTCAGAGCAGATTCACAGCCGATGTTATACATATTCATTAAGTAAACTAAAAAGACTGCATCTGAACACTTGCAATCTGCAGACATAAATAAAATAGGCCTATATTGACATTCCCAGTCGGACAGTCGTATATTACTGTTCCGGAATCAGTTTCTCTGCCTTTTCGCCTATATAGTGGCTTCTGTGGTCACTAGACGCGATAAATGTGGTGTATACTGGAAACAAGCCATTTAGGACTCGGTGGATCGTGGAGACATGTTACTGTGTACTGCGGCTGCTATATATTTGTAAACTTTCCCGACATGCTGTA